>VXBT01013018.1:124384-245939 GCA_013400235.1 Oriolus oriolus | reverse complement strand
CCCACCCGCGAGCCGAAATCGCCTTCGCTGCTGAGCCTTTCACTAGTGAGGATGGAATAAAACTTCCTAGTGGAATTCTATGCGACGACCCTTCCTGGCTCTTTATCGTTGGTGTGCCGTGATAGCCAGCCGGGGTGTGAGCGACACCCCGGACTCCCCGGCTTACGACAATCTGGGTGAATAGTGACGGGTTTTTTATCCCCCTCAGTTCTCTGGATCTGCTCCCTGCCCTGACTCACTGAGGGGATCCACTTGCTGCCAGTTCCATCACAGGGGAGACAAATGGGAACATAGGATCCTCCTCTGGCAGTGCCCAGCATCTCTCTGCCCACAGCACCCAGATCATAGTCAAACCTTCAAACAAACCAACTTTCCACCATGAGGGTCAGTGAGGCAGAGGAGGAGCCCTGCAGCTGCAGGTGCTGGACATAGAGCAGCAAAGATCCCAGAATCACAGAATCAGCTGAGTTGGAAGGGACCCACAAGGATCGTGTAGTCCAACTCCTGCTAATGGGTACTGCAGCAGTGACTGAACCCCAGGGTGGCTTGAGGTGCATGGGGCACCTGCATCCTGTGTCCTGTCCCATTGATGAAGCCAGTGGTCCCAGTGCACGAAACAGTGCTATGCTCTGTGGGATCTGCTCCTGCTGGATGCTGCAGAACCAAAATAACTCCCTGTTTTTCCCAGCCAGTGCTGAGCTGGGATGCGTTTGGGAAGGCGGCTTCGACACTGTGACAGATGGCGAAGAAAGCAAATGCTGTTTTTATGTCACCTCCGTGTTTCCTCCTCTGCTGTCTCCTGCACTGGAGGCGGTGTTTGGAGATCGGATGTGCTGCCAGCACACGCCAGAGCTGAGGAGACAGCAGGTGGAGCAAGGTGCTGGCCACCTCACACGCATTTTTCCCCCAGCTTTCTGATGCTTTGTGACCTTCATCAAAGCCTTCACCTACAGAAATTTGTGCCCAAGAAGGGGCTTGGAAGTGGGCTGATGCTTGCGTGGAGTGTTTGCTCTTGCAGAGCTCCCTGGTTGTGAGCCCTGTTCAGAACCTCCTGCAGTAGCGCCAGGTTGTGGTTTTTTTGCCCCAAAGAGCTAGATAAGCCAGGAAAACTTGGCCAGGGGATCCTCCTGCCAGCTGGTGACCAGTTCTGGCTCTTCTCCTGTGGGCTTAATGCCAGCTGCATGTAGAGGACCCTGAGCAAGCCAGAGCTTTGATAAAAGTCTGTTTCTGAAACAAGGCTGGGTTGGACAGGGCCTAGAGCAACCTGGTCTAGTGGAATGTCACCCTACCCATGGCAGGGGCTGGAACTGGATGGTCTTTCAGGTCCCTTCCCACCCAAACCATCCCATGATTACATGAAACTCTTTGATGTGCTGCAGCCTCTCCTTCCCCTTTGCACACGTCACTCAGGATCTTTGGGCAGGAGACCTCTCTCCTCGCCTCCTGGGCCACAAACATCATGGCAGTGTTATGGAGGGCTGGACTAGTGAGAGATGGAGCCCTGGATCCCTGACATCCAGTGAGCAATCAGCAAGAGAAGGGGAGCACAGGGAAGCTGGTGACTGTGAACTGCTGTCCCTTGGGTTGTACCTTGGAGGAAGCAGGAACAGCCCTGCACAGGGACACAAGTATGAACCCACCAGCCTGTGTGAGTGGCTGCTGCCCCACCCTTAGGCTCTGTTGCCTGGCAGGAGGAGACGCTTCTGCTGCCATCTCAGCTGCCAGGATCCAGCTCCTTTCTCAGCCTGCCTGGTGCAGAAGGAGTGACTGACATTGCTGTTGGCACGGCCTCTATCTGCCTCCTGTTCTGCCATGTTGCACTTGGGAATTCTCCCCCTTCTCCCTCTGTTTTTGCACTAGGAGAGCTCACAGTCCTCTGCCTTGGCAGCGGTTAGACAGACAAGAAGGGCTGGACAGATAAATGGTCTTGGGGGCTCTCCTGTCTCTCCCTGCCTGTGATGGACAGAGCCCCCCTGAGTTCAGGGATACCTGAATTCAGATCCCTCAATTCAAGGTCATAGCATTGAGCAATGGGGATCACTGGTGTTTGAGGCACTTCCCCTCAGATAAGAGAAACAGAATTCTGAGAGGTTGGTGAAAAATCAGTGTCACACGAGGTGACAGAGTTATAAACTGGTCTCATTTCCATTGTGCTCTGGGAGCCCTCATGGGCTTAGGGAGCCCCAAAGGGCTCAGCACAGCAGCTTCCAGGTTCCCAGCCCTGAGGAGCAGGAGACCTTAAGTGAAGAGTGAGCAGCTCTGCTTTAGACTGGTGTGCTGGGCTCTGCTTGCTGCCTCCTCAAAGTCCTCCAGGAGTAACTCAAGCCTCATTTAGAAATAGTTCACGAGAATAAAGCAATAGAGAGAGTGATGGGCAGATAGGTGACACAGGACAGAAGTAATGACAGGACAATTCTGTGGAGAAGCAGCACAAAGTAGGGAGAGGCAGAGAGGAGCTGGTCTGCACCCACGCACCCAGGCCCAGCCTGGAGCAGGAGCATTGAAATGGAAATTACTTTCTATTTACAGTTCCAACATCCTCCCTGCTTCCCCCAGGAGCCAGACTGGGGCCTTCCCTGCCTGTCTTGGGTGACTCTGTGGAGGGAGCAGAAGGATGCTGGCACTCTGTGCCACAGGCAGGTGTGGGGGGGAACAGGGATGCTCTGAGGCTTTGGGGAGCAGGCTCAGCTCCCCCATCCTCTCTGGACAGCACAGACCTGTAACAGTGAGCAGCCTGCTCATAGTTAAACACACACTCTGCCCTTGCCATCTCCCTGGGTCACTCCACAGTCATCCAGGGGCTCAGAAACAAGGCAACGTAGGACACAGGGGTGGGCAGATCCACAGCTTCCTCCAAGTGGCAGAAGAGGCCAGGAGGTATTTCAGACCTCCCTAGAAGAGCCTGATTATTATTCTGCAGCATTATTCTGCTGTGCAGGGAGACATATGTGGGAGTGCATAAAAGCAATGCCAGCCCATGTCCGGGCTTCTTTTACCCACAGAGGCAGCGCTGGCAGCAGAAAAGAAACTTGTTCCTGTGCTGTACCTGCCTGGCCCCAGGGGAATAACTCAGTGCTATAAGAGCCCGGCCCCAGCATCTGCAGCAGGTGCCAGGGAGCAGGAGCTGAGGCTGAGCTGTGCCAGGAGCCAAAACCCTCCCTTAAGCTGCTCAGTGGCTGTGGAGGCCTCCCACCCTTCAGTGGGCCCTGGGTGATGGGTCCTTTGAGAGCAGGGCTGTCAGGACACAGAGCTTGGGGACAGCACCCATATCTTCATCTTTCTCCACACTGCCACACACAAAGGACAACAGCCCTAGGCCTGGAAGAGGTAAATACCACTTGTGCTTCACTCTTCAAGAACTAGAAAGGTGGAACTGAAAAGAGATGCTGAATCAGCAGGTGTGACATGGTCAGTGCTTTTGCACCCTTCAGTATCCATGCTTGTTTGTGGAACCAAATCCATCAACAGGCTCTATGTGGGGTGAGGAGCCCTCACTAAGGTCCCCTCACCAGCGTTTTTCAGCTGCAGAACAATCCCTGATCTGCTTTTCCCGCTGAGGGAACTTGTACAGGGAGAGCTGGGCCATCCATCTCTGCCCTGTTACTCATGTACTTCAAGAAGCAGCAGTGCCACGGGCAGTGCCAAGCCCCAAACCCTTGAGTTGGACCCCGTGTGCCTGTTCTCACCCCTATGTGCTGCTCAGCCCTGTGGTGAGGAAGAAGAGGCAAATTCCACACCTGTCTGTCTGCCTGTCTTGGTTGGTGCAGGGAAGGCTCTGTTGTATTTCAGGGCAAGATTTCCCTGATTAACTTTCCTCATCTGCCAAACTCAAAATTTGCTGCCAACAACCATGAGTCCTCTCCCCCTCCTTCCTCCCTCTCCTCTGTTTTTTGGACAATTTTCTGTATTAAGATAAAGGAGTGATATTATCAAATTGTGCATTAAGCACTGGTTCTTGCAGTCTGTGAAACAAAGAGCATGAGGGAACACTGAGATTCCAGCTGTTGCTATTTCATTCACATTTGGGCAGGTCAGCTTTTAAACAATTTTCTCAGAACAATTCTTTCAGATTTCCTAAGGAGCCTACAACATGAAATTTTGTGAGAAAGCACTATCACAGAATCACACTATCACAGAATAGTTTGGGTCCATCCCATTTCACCCCCTGCCATGGGCAGGGACACCTTCCACTATCCCAGGTTGCTCCAAGCCCTGTCCAGCCCGGCCTTGGAACTTCCAGGACTGGGGCAGCCACAGCTTCTCTGGGCAACCTGTGACACAGCCCCATCACTCTTATAGTAAAGAATTTCTTCCAAATATCCAGTCTAAACCTACCCTCCTTCAGCTTAAGGCCATTTCCCCTTGTCCTGTTCCTCCAGGCCCTTGTCCAAAGTCCCCCTCCAGCTCTCCTGGAGGCCCTGTGCTGTGGAAAGGGCTGTAAGGCCTCTCCAGAGCAGGCTGAACTCTCTCATCCTGCAAGCTGCGAGCCCCAGACCCAGAGAAGTCCTGGAGGGCTTGGTGTTGATGCCTTTTGTGTGCAGGGGAGCAGGCTGGCTCTGGACCGGAAAAAGCTATGTGGGTGAGAGACCCCCAGCTCTGCATGATGCTGTTAGGTCCCTGCAGTAGGATCACCAGTTTTGACTACCTTTAAGATGATCCCAGGCTGCTTTCCAGGGTTTTTCTGTACCCATACCTGGCACTTCCTTCAGTGTGCTGGGTTGCCCAGGCAGAAAATTCCTGCAAAAAAAGGTCTGGTGTTTTATCTGACAGATTTTTCTGTTGCCTGGAAATCTACAGGAGTCCTGGGTGCAGTGACACAAACCTATTTCTTCTGCAGCGAAGGTGTTCTACAGTCTTGGAAAAGTGAAAGGAATGGCTCAATGGGTGGCTTCCACTGAGGAATTAGTGTGGACTTTCATCCAGCAGCCATATGCTCACAAAGCCAGCAGTTCCCTCTTTCCCTCATGGAAGCAGCCACAGAGCAGATCAGCAGAGTGTGAAACTTGCCAGCAGCTGGGTTTGCTGAAGCTCAGACAACCCTTGGGCTCCCAGAGGCTCTGGGAGTAGCTGTGTGTGGATGAGTATCTCCAGAGCACAGGAGTGATGGGAAGGGCCCCAGTGAAGCACCAAGCGGGGGAAGAGACCCTGCTAAATGGCCCAGCCTCAGCACTCGTGTGCATCACGCACACCCAGCCCTGGCAGCCCTGCCGGGAGCGGCGGGCAGACCCATACCCATGGCTTTCATTTCCCATCACCTCCAACTGGTCTATTCTAAGAAAGTCTGCCTGAGATTCATCCACCCAAAGCGTCACACTTCACAGCTCCCTTCCCACGCACAGCTCGGTTCCTTGCTCTGAATAAACATCACTTCCCTGCCCACCTCCCCACAGCCAGGCTGCTGCCTGCCTCCCCCTGTCCCTTAGGGAGGTGTGGCATGTCATATCCACCCCTTGGGAGCTGTGTCCTGCTTCCCTCATTGCAGGAAAAAGGGATAGGGATAAAAACTACACCCGTCTTCCCTCTTTGGTTTCCAATTCCAGCCAGGGCAGGCAGAGGCAGGTACTCCCAGATGGCAACACCAAAAGGTTCAGTGCTCAGGGATCTGACCCCAGGCAGGTTCCAATCCACTTCCCAGCGAGCAAGTGCCAGTTTTGAGGACAGGAGATGGTTTGGGGTTCCTGAAGAGTCCCCTCTCTTGACACAGAAAGGGCTGGCAGTGCTCAAAAGCTCCTGAGTGATGTCCAGAGGATGGTTCCAGACTCTTTTTCGTGGTGCCCGGGAACAGGAAAAGGCGCAATGCCCATAAACTAAAACATGACAAATGCCACCTCAACATGAGGAAGAACTTCTTTCCATTGGGGGTGGCAGAGCCCTAGAACAGCTGCCCAGAGCGGCCATGGAGTCTCCCTCTCTGGAGACCTTCCAAACCCACCTGGACAAGTTCCTGTGTCACCTGCTCCAGGTGACCCTGCCTGGGCAAGGGGTTGGACTGGATCATCTTCAGAGGTCCCTTCCAGTCCTAATGATTCTGTGATTCTGTGATGTGGGTTTTGTCCCAGTGATGTGCATTTTGTCCCAGTCCTTCCTACAACAGAAACAACTAATTTGTGTGAAAGCTCCCTGTCAGCTCCATCACAGCACCAGTGTAAGAGACTTAGAGAACCTCCTGAGGCATCTCAGAGGTTACCACAGCCAGAAGCTAAGGGCAGGTTCAGAATCCTGCTTTTAGGACTCAGAGTAATGCTCAGTAATGAAGAAGCTGTACTGATCCCAAACATGGAACACCATCCGACTCCGGAAGGACACTTGAGTAAGCAAAGACTGTGACAGTGGTTAATCCGTGACATATCCAGAACAAGTTTCCCAGGAAAGAGATCAAGAACGCTTTCTGTGGGGACTGATGTAATGTGAAAATCTGGGGAAAAACAAAGAGAGATTTGGCCACTTGGGGAATGTACTCATGGAGAACCCAGCAAGTTCAAATACAGGAGATGACAGACTGAGATGGGTGAGAAGACTTAGTCTTAAGTTATGCCAGGGAAGATTCAAGTAGGACATCAGGAAGAATTTCTTCATGGAAAGGGTGGTCAGGCATTGGCAGGGGCTGCCCAAGGAGGTGGTGAAGTCTCCATCCCTGCAGGTGTCCCAGGAAGGACTGGCCATGGCACTCAGTGCTCTGGTCCAGGTGACAAGGTGGGGATGGGGCACTGGTTGGACTCAATGGTCTTGGAGGCCTTTTCCAGCCTGGGTGATTCTGTGATATCACCACAACCAGAATCATTAAATAGTGAGACTGAATATTTCCATCCTATTCCAACCTCTCACAGGTATAGTTGGCAATACATGAAAGCTCCAACAAGCCCCATGTTGCAGCCTCACAACTGTAATCATCCAACACATTGCATTCTCCCAGGACTTCAGTTATGAAAAATTCAGAGATAACTAATTAACCATTTTACCACTTGCAGCAATCAGCTCAATGTCAGGCCAACACAGGGCAGGCAGTGGCTCATATCTCTATAAATCTGCTATTTTTATGTCATTTAAGCCCTGAAATTTTGACCCGCTTTGTTCTGAGCAGACTTCAGTGTCCCCAGGCTGATACCTGAATAATCAAGGGCAACTCCTTCCTCTTCTTGCCCCTCAGCTTTGGCTCCAAAGGACACTCTTCCACTGGTGCATTAAAAAAAACAAAACAAAAAACAACCACCATAGTCTGGTAGACGGTCTGGCCCAGAGCTTTTGGCAGGTGCTCCTTGAGGCAGCCATAATCACTCATTTAAATCTCATTTATTTTTATTTTAGAAAGCCTCCTAACAACACAAAAGATTTCTTTCCTGCATAACATTGGAATTGTGTGCACATTGCCATGGCAACCATGCCAGAGATTTTTGTGGTCCAGGACCCATTTTATTGGTTATTAAATATCTGTGCAATAATAAAAAAAAAATATATATAGCTTTGTTCTCCCATCTGTCTGGTCCATCTGCTTATTTCCCTGTGAAATACAACCATTTGGCTCAGCCACAGCTTTCTCCCTTTCCTCACAGGACTGGCTGAAGGGAACAGAGATGCATCTACTTGTGGTCATGGAAGTGGTGGAGGGGAGGAAGAGGAATGGAAGACATTGATATGGACACCAACCTGACCATCACACACACAGAAAGGCCTTTAACTGATGACAACACCTTGCAGTCTGAATTGCTGCCCATTCGCAGTTAACTCCCAGGTGGGGAGGGGAAGAGAAGCTCAAGAGGACTCTGGCCAACATATTCCCCATCTGCTGCTGGCAGAGCAGCAGTGTCCTGGCTGCAGCTCAACCACAGCAGGTTTGTTTCCTGTCACTGGGTCACTGGGGAAGTGAAGTCAAATGTTATGTCACTGCTCAGCAACAGGAAATTCATCACAAATCAGCTGCTTCTACTGAGAGTCCTTCTTGCCTTCCCAAAAGGGAAGGACAAAGTATCACTCCATCCCAGTACACACTGTTCTGTGGAATGGAAAAACACCAGTAACAAGATCTCTGTGCTGAACTGATTGTGCTCCTCCCAATAGTCCCTCTGCTGAACTGACCCCGTTCCATCCAACAGTCCCTCTGTGCCACACTGACCGTGTTCCTCGTGACAGTCCCCTCTGTGCTGAACTGACCCCATTCCTCCAACAGCCCCCGTGTGCCAAAGTGACTGTGTTGCTCCCGACAGTTCCCTGCCTGGATCAGAACCCATGCCAACAGCTGTTTGACATCCCCCCTCCCAGGCACTAATTCCTCCTGGCAGTGTTTGCCTTGCCTGCCCACCCCCACAGCTCTGCTGGGAGAGAGGATGTGTTCCCAGCCTCCCAGCTCCCTCTCATTATTTAAGCTGTCAGTTGTTAATTATAGTGCTGCATTTCAACTTGATGCTTCCCGGGGGGCCAAACCACGCTATCAGACCAAAATCGGTTCCCAGTGGAATATTTTTGGAGACTGCTAGAAGCGAGCCTTTGCCTCTATCAGCCAGGGTGAGACATTCCTGACTGCTCTCAGGAGACTGGAGCTGCACTTGCTGCTGTAAGACCCACACCTGCACTTCTTACTCTTCAGAGCCAACATTCCAGTTCTCTAGAAGGGAGTCATGGCTTTCTTAAAGATATGAATATAAGGATATATTGCCTTTAATGATATAAAGCTATTAGAAAGTGTCCAAAAGAGGACTATGAATAAGGGGAAGGGTCTGGAGGGGCCACACAAGGAGCAGCTGCGGTCATTTGGCTTTCCAGCTGGAGAAGAGGAGACTGAGGGGAGACTCACTGGTGTCTGCAGCTCCTCCCCAGGGGCAGCTCCGATCTCTGCTCCCTGTGCCCAGGGACAGGACTCAGGGAACAGCTGGAGCTGTGTCAGGGAGGATTAGGTTGGATATCAGGAAAAGGTTCCTCCCCCAGAGGGTGCTGGGCCCTGCCCAGGCTCCCCAGGGAATGGTCCCGGCCCCGAGGCTGCCAGAGCTCCAGGAGCGTTTGGGCAGCGCTGCCAGGGATGCCCAGGGTGGGGTTGTTGGGGTGTCTGGGCAGGGCCGGGGGTTGGATGTGATGATCCTGTGGGTCACTTCCAGCTCAGGATATTCTGGGATTCTCTGAATCACACCATGACCACCAGGCTTGGGGGACCCACACATTCCTCTCGGTGAGGAGGGTGTTCCATGCAGTTTCCCAGCGAGTGGTCAGGTCAAGTGAGAGCAAACATCTGAGAAATGGATATGATGCTGATATTCTCTAGCTTGTAGCAACATTACCCAGCCAAGTTGTCCCTTTGCCTCTTGTGACCACTGAAACATCTGCTTCAAATGCAGAAAAAAGTGAACAAGTACAGTGATCAAACCATCAACCCGCTCAGGGCAAGAGCATGGGGGAAAAAACAGAGTAGACTGTATTATGGGGAAAGGCTTGAGAATCTTGACAGAAGAGCACTCATCTCCCTTGACTGTGTTAAGTGAGACATTGTTTTGTGGAGATTTTTTTCCAGGAGAAATCAGATGTGATGGGTCAGATGTGCCAGGGGAAACTTAAGGGCTGGATGAAGTGTGCTGCAGAAAGGACCTGCTGCTGGCACCACCTGCCCATTGTAGTCACTCAAGGCCAGCTGAGCACCGCTAAACACAGTCCAGCCCAGAGACAACAGCCAGGAGAGCCCAGCTGTGTCTCTGCCTCTCTCAGCTGGCTGGAAGCACTTTACTCAACATCTACAGAGAAATCACTGTAAGAGAGTTCACAGCATGCTTAGCAGGATGTAACTCATCCTAAAAACAAAAAGCAGAAAAGAGGCAATAAATGAAAAAGAACTAAAATAGAAATGTGAAAATTGTATTGCATTGAGCCATAACTAGAGTTGAGAACAGCCTTTGCAGCAGGAGATTCAGGGCGGCTGTTCAGTTTTGCCAAATTTGCATAAAAACACCTCAGTAATTATAATTTCATCTGGAATAGGTATTGTTTTAATTGTGACAGCTTTGCCTGCTTTGCACTAACTGCAGGAAGGGCAAAAGTGCAGCAGGAGGGCTGTGGGTGACTTTGGCTTTTCCTTCCTCCAGCCACCTCCGTGCCCCATCAGATCCTCTGTCTGACCCCCCAAAGTCTGTGCAATGCAAAACAAACCCTGTAGTGCTGAAATACTCACAGCCTTTAATTACAGCCGCAGAGGGACTGTGCAAAGAAACCCAGCACCTTCCTGCCCAGCACAATAAAGCTCCAGCAAAGCTGCCTCAGAACATGATGCCAGGCACAGACCCACTGTGGAGCTTGGTGGTGAGGTCAGCAACTTGAGTTCCAAGTGGTTTCACTTAAAATCAACTCCTCTGACAAACTACTGGTTCTCAGAGAGCTTAAACCCTCAGCAAACCCTCAGAGAAACCCTTTTCAGGTAGCACCCACTGTCATCTGAGTTCAATAACTTAGTTCTCATTGCATGATAGTCTAATATCCAGCCGAAAACCTTGGAACAGCCTGGTCTAGTGGAAGGTGTCCTTGCCCATGCACGGGGTTGGAACTAGATGGTTTGTAAGTTCCAACCCAACCCATTAATCTATAAATTATGCTGATGTGCTCACTTGTCTTTCAGTGTATGTGAACAGTCATTTATCAAACACCATTTCTGGGACTGGTAACCCCTGCCCCCTTAACCTTTTCTGACCTGACCTGAACACACCTGACCCCACAGTTCTGTGGAGGGAGTGGTTCAGGCAAGGGCCTCTCTAATTTGTCATCTTTTAAGGCATGATACTCAAAAAAAGACACTGTCCAGCTGAGAACTCCTCAGCAGTGAGCAAAGTGCAATAATTATCTCCTCCATCTTGCATATGACAGTAAGTGCCTTGGAGGAGGATGAGCAGACCAAGTGTTTGTGATCTTTTTGAGCTTGAAAGAAAAGATATGCAAAATTACCCAGGAACACTTTTAATTAATTGCTGCCTACTGACAGCAGCTGGCAAGACAGCACCTTGCCCATCAGCATTCAGACAATTAGCTCTGTCCTCCTCAAGATGGTGGAGCAGCTCTGTATTTATTCATATTTTGTGTGAGTTCAAAGTGAATAGCTTCTGTGATTTATTGTCTGAGTAGAAAAATCTCTACATCTAATTTCTTCAAAAAGTCCTGTCTCCAGCTCAGGGATCAAAGCACTGCCAAGGAGACATTCTCCTCTGGGGAGGGTCAGGACTGAGTTTTCCACTTTGTTGGTACCTTTTGGCAGGAGCTGTCTGTGACAGAGAACATGTCCTTAGAATCATAAAATGGTTTGGGTTGGAAAGGACCTTGAAGAGCATCTCATTTCACCCCCTACCGCCTTCTACTAGATCAAATTGCTTCAATGCCTCACCCTCTGGAATGTCTGTCCATCGTCACTGATGCCAGAGTGCTGAAAGCACTCTGTGGATTTTCCTTTGGAGCACTCCACCTGTGTGCCACCCCTAGCTCATCCCATGTGTGTTCAGGACAGGAATGTAGCCCTTTGGCTCCCTCAGACCCCCATCAAGGGGGCTCTGGTGCAGGAGGAGAGTTTGAGCACTTCCTGAGAGCACAGACAGGAGCAGTTGTCATGGATACCAACATGCAACAGAGGCTCAGATTCTGCTCTGCTTTGCCTGTCCTCCCTTGGCCCGTTGTGTGGATCTGTGGAGTACCCATTCCACAGCACGGAGGTAAAGAAAATTGAAAATTAAAATCTGCATGGGAGAAAAACTGCAGTATTTAAGGGCAGCTTTCCAACCAGGACAGCTATTCCCAAATGCACAAAGCCAGGGCATACTTTGGTATACAGCTGCTGATGGTAGGAAGGAAGATGAGGTAAGAGGTATGTGCAAGGAAAAGTGCTTGGCAGCTTGGGGAGAAGATCTCAATCCTGAACTTGCTGAGGAGATAAACCTTTTCTGGGCTGGATTCAGGCCCCTGCAGAACACTGGGCATCAGCTGTACTTGGCACTTTGCCCCTGGCTGTGTAAGACTGACCCTGTGACCTCCAGAAGTTTTAGAAATTTCACCGTATTTTCATTTTCAAAGGAAGACCTCTCCCCGGCTATAAAGCTAACAGGTCTGATTATCTCATGCTGAAATGTTTTGTGTTTCCCATTTGAAATTAGTATTTCTATCTATCCAGTACATTTTTGTTTGTTTTTCATTCTGGCCAATCAAATTTTCCCACTGCCTTTTCCCCATAGAGTTCATCACAGTGTTCTGGTTGGATTTTAGGCATAAAATAAGTATTGGACCAAGCTACTTTAAAAAAAATAGGTGTTTATTGTGGGACCTAGAAAAGATGAAACTTTGGTTCCTGAATTGCGTCTGAAAATGTTCTATTATATGCCCACACATGCATAGAACTGCTCTAACAGAAGACCTTTTTGGATCCAGCAGGACTGAAATCTAACATAAATTAGAATATTTTCAAGATGATTGCTTGCAAACATAAGCATCAATTAGTTATCCCAGTCTGGTTAAGCAGCAGTGTGGGCAGATGATTACAAATAGTTGTGTTGCTGCCACTTACTGCCTTATCACTCCGCACCAAAAATCCCTTTGGTTTTCCTAATGATCTTGGTCTTTTTCTTAGATTCCAGTCCAGGGAAGCATCTAAACCTACACTGACACAAACAACCCCAGATGCTGAAAATAATGTGGGTGCTTAGCAGACTTTTGAATTAAACCCAAACAGGAGCAGCCTTTGTTTATCAGGTTCATTAGGAACAGCAGCCCCAGGAAGGCAGGGGGGTTTAAACTCTCACATGGTGTAGGGAAGAACCAGGAACTCACAAAACATGATGAACTGAAAGAGGTTTTTAATGAACCCTAGGACAGAGCCTTCACAGATGTGTGTGCCAGACCTAGGCTTGTTTCAGCCATGCTGGACAGCTGCCCATCTCCAGGCCACCAGTCCTGCTCTGCTCAAACCTCTTCCATGGCCTAGTTCTTTGAACCCTCCAGGAGGAGACTGACTTGGGTATTGGGAATTTCACTGTCAGGCTTTTTGCTCAGCCCTGGATTGCAGGAGTGAACCAGCTTGTATTGAGAGCCACCCATTCCTTCCCCATCAACTTTGACTCAATGATCCTTGTGGGTCCCTTCCAACTCGGAATTTCGTGTGATCTGTGAACTCCCAGTCCAGCCCACCCAGCTGGGGACAGGGGACAGCCACAGTCCCTGCCCCCAGCCCCCAGGCCCTGCCACAGTCCTGGTAATTACACTTGTCTCAAGATTAGTCAGAAGGAATCTGTTCCCTGCAAGCTGAGCTGAGCTGGGCAGCAGCTGCCACTGCCTCCTCGTGCCAGGCTGTGCCAAGCCGGCCTTGTCACGCTCTGCTGGGTCCCTGACACCGGCTCAGCCTCCTTAAGGCAGCAGAGGGGCATTAGCTGTGCCTCAGCAGCGTGGTGGTGGTTTGGGCTGCAGCCCTGCAGAGTCATTTCAAAGGGGGTTTCATAGAGTCCCAGAATACCCTGAGTATGAAGGGACCCACAGGATCATTGAGTCCAACTCCTGGCCCTGCACAGACACCCCAACAATCCCACCCTGTGCCTGAGAGCGTTGTCCAAACGCTCCTGGAGCTCTGGCAGCCTCGGGGCCGGGAGCATTCCCTGGGGAGCCTGGGCAGTGCCCAGCACCCTCTGTATTTGCAGCCCCCTTTAGGATTTTGCAGAGAGGAGAAGCTGGGAGTGAGTGAGGAGGTTGAGCACATCCAGACTCCACTGCAGAGAGGGAGCCTCAGTGCTTCTCAGTCCCTGTGTCTCAGGAAATGCACAAATTTCCTCTAGGGGCTTCACCTCCAGCCCAGCAGAGAAACTGTAAGGGGACAGACCCAGAACTGACTCACCTGCTCCCCCATCCCCTTTCCTCAAGGTCTCCACTCTCCCTGCTTCAGAGATCCTGGAAGCTGGCACTCCCTTTTTCTACACCTTCAGCCTGCTGATGCCAAGTTGTGTTTAATGCCCTGCTGCAGCCCCACAGACTGGAGAAGAGCTGTAAGGAGCAGCAGAACTGTGGAGCTTTATAGGGAACCTCCTGCAAGCTCCTTCCTGCAGCTCCCACCTGAAGGCTCACAGCCCCTGCCCGCACACACCACACACTCGTGCCCTACTCCACCTCCATTCCACAGAATTGTTCAGGTTGCAAAAGCCCTTCAAGATCATCAAGTCCAACTGTTCCCCCAGCACTGCGAAGCCCACCAAAACCCATGTCCACAAGTGTCACATCTGCAGGTTTTTTGAACAGTTCCAGGGATGCTGATTTCACCACTTCCCTAGGCAGCCTGTGACTGCCCGCCCTCTCAGTGCAGGAAGGATGGTCAAACCTTGACACACTTTGCTCCTCTGCCTCCTCTCAGCTCCAGGCAGTTCCTAGCATTCCTGCCCAGGATGCTGTGGATGAATAGCACTGGCTCTTTCTTTGTTGAACCTCAGCAGACAGTTGCCAGCCCAGACTTCCTGTGAAATTTCTTGGGACAGCTTCGTGCCCTGAAACTACTGAGCACAAGCCTGGAGTTAGGCCAATGCCCCTGCTCTGAGTTTCATTCTATGCTAAAAAGCATAACAAGCCCCTCCTCCTCTTGCATTTTAGAGCCAGAACTTCTTTTCTCTAAAAAGACCCAATTTCTGTTAAAAGTGCCAGCTTCCTGCACAGTATTGCTGCCCTCTTCTGGGCTCTCCGGCAGCCACTGGGCTCAGCAAAATTCCAGCTACACATGCTAACCTTTGAGGTCAAGAATGTAGGAATCCTTCCCAAAGCCCTGTGTCCCCACATGGCAAGGCCTGGCTCTGAAAATGAAGATATTTGAGGTTGTGCTTTCTCTTGCCCTGTCCTATGAACCTTGACCCCAGCAAATGCTCTGGCTTTAGCTCTTCCCTGGGACTGCTTTTTCAGTGGTATGTAAAAAGTGGTATGGGAAGGAAACTGAGTGCAAGACTGACTGGGAATGTTGCTTTCTCTCACTTGGTTTAACCCATATGATGGGTCTCCCCCTAACTGCCAAATCCCACTGTGTCTGGAGCAGCCAGTGTTGCAGAGATCAATTAGAAGCCAATCTTTATTAGCAAAAAAAGTTGTTGTCAGAGCTATTTGGGAAGAATAATTCAGAGAGAAGGGTGTCCCTCTTTTCCCTTGCTGGATATTTCAGCCAGCGTGAGGTGGTTTGGGGCACAAAAAAAATGGAGAGTGGTGGCTGGAGGGATGCTAGGTCTCATCAGATACGAGTCTTTATGTGCCCCTCACCTGCTCCACAGACCTGCTCCTTCCTTGGGGGGCTCTTTCCCCTCCTGCCCCTCTCTTCCCTCATGGGAGCAGAGCCCATCACAGCTGAGAGGAGCCAGGACCTGCTGCTGGGAGATGCCCTGCCCTGCCCAGCAGCAGGTGGGATCAGCCACCTGCATCCTGACAGAGTTTTGGCAGTGAGTCCGGGCTGCTCTCCCTGTGGATGAAGACATGGCCCAGGCCAGAGAGAGAGACAAATGCTGGGGACACATTTGAGGAATTTCAAGACATTGCAGAGAGCAGGCCTGGAGCCGAGGGGAGAGGAGGGTTGGGAATTCACGGGGGCAAGCTGGGAAGCTGTGTGGCATTGTGGATGCATGCAGCCTCACCTGGGACCATCCTACAGGGAGACTTGGGGTTGTTTATGTGCTTAGAGGAGAGAAAATGCTAGGAGCCGTTGAAATAAGTGGTAGAAAGTGAGGCTGTGATGAGCAGAGCTGTGGAGACCAGAGTCAGGCTGGGACACCTCTGCTCATGTTGGCTGTGACTGGGGAGCCACATCCTCTGCCCAGGTCATTGGCAGAATGGGCAGAGAGGGGAGGTGTCACCAGCACCTGGACACAGGCTGTACATGGAGAGCTCCAGGAAAGAGGAGCTGTGGGTAAGGGAGGTCCAGCAGGAGAGCTCTGCAGGTCTCACCTCTTGGAGTTCCCAGCTGGAGATGGGAAGGTGCTGGCAGGCAGGCACAGCGGCTGGGAGGTCCCATGGCAAGGACAGTGGATCTCCAAGGGGGAAAGCAGAGGGCCGGTGCTCAGGCCCAGCTCAGGGGGTGCTCACCTCACTCCAGTTCCTCTCCAAGGCTCCAGTCAGTCTTCCAAGGAGTCAGAGTCAGCATCCCCAGGGTCCCCAACACCTTGGGTCCCCTGGGGGCTGGGTAGACATGGAGAGCACAGGGCATCCTGCCCTGCTGGGCAGTGTGGAGCATCCTGTTACCATGGCAACAAGGAATCTGCTGCTTCTCCCTGTCACTTTAGTGATGCCTCACAGGCTGGGCAGCCTCATCTTCCTGCCCACCTTGCTAACCCTCACCAGGTCTGGCCTTTGTGGGAAACATGGCCCTGGGAGGAATCTGGGAAGAGGAAATACAGCTGGGGACATCCTAGAAGGAGAGGATGTTAGGAGAGATGATCAGAGCGATAGAGAAGTATGAGAGTACCATTCAGCGCTTTTTTTTGGTGGCAAATGTAGCAGAGCAAGAGGCAGGGAAAACCCAGAAACCCAGATTGAACGTGAATTTGCCCTGCACTTCAAGAGGGAAACTCCAGAGTCTCCAGCTGTGGAGGATACCTAGAACTGACTCTCTGGAGCAGCTGAAAAAATAAGAATATGTTGAAGAAAATAGGGAATTGTGGTTTTGAGGGGAAATTATACTCACAAAAGTCTCAGGGGAAGAAAAGACAGAAGTTGCTGAGCAAAGATCAGGGTGTGGCCACACACTAGGGAGGACTTCCTGCCAGCTTGGGTCATCCTAAAAAGCACAGCACCAACTTCCAACAGGAAGTTTGGATTCAAGCCTGGGATACTTTAGGCAGTCTCTTGGTTTGGATTGGAATCTCTTTTAAGAAGGGTGTGTTTTCTTAATGTTGCTATTTGTCCTGGAAATGAAGTTTAGATTCCTATGATTGTCCATTGAGAACTACAGGTGAGCAGTTTAAATATATGGACAGCCTGAAACTTGGGAAGAGTAAAGCTAAAAACTCTTTCTCACCTTTACCACGGTTTCTGCAGGTGGGATGTAGGGGAAAGGAGAAGTGCTTTTAGGGTAAATATGTTCAGATTGTTCTGCTGGCTTGTGAAAAAAATGTGTCTATAAGAAAACAGAACAAGGGAAAGAAAAAAAGAAGAGAAATATGAAAACACCCACCACTTCATTTAAGATCCAACAGAAATAAAGTGCACACAACAGCTCAGAGACAGCAGAAGGCACCAGCAATTATTCTTGGAGAAAATCCTGCCAAGCTAAGGCTGCCCTCCCTTCCTCCCTCCCTCTCTCTCCCTCCCTCCCTCTCTCTCCCTCCCTCCCTCTCCCTGTCCTCCCAGAATGATGAAATAATGAGAAAATCCATGAAAAACTTACACTTCTCTGCCCCATGGCTGGGAGGGGTGGGGAGCAGATAACGCAAGGGCAGCCTCACCCTCATCCTGGCTGGAGCCAAAGGAAAGGGCAGGGCTGGGGAAGTGTGTTTGTTTCCAGGCTATGGAGAAAACTTCACCCTGGTGAACAATGGGATGAGTAAATCCTTAATGTTTCTTTAAAGAGAAAAAAAAAATCACACTACACCCCCAATCTAAGGTTTTTTCTGATAGTTGTAGCGTAAATAAACCAAGTCTGGTCTGAAATCACTTGGGATAAAACCAAGCAGCAGAAGGAAAGAAGATTTCCTTGTGGTTTGTGGTGTGGGGCTGTGCATCCCTCCTGCCTGGTATGGGCTGAACCACAGGGATCTCCCTGATCACCTTTTTTACTGAACATGCTGGAACTTGATAGTACCTTTGAGAACTCCATCAAATCAGAGTGAAACTCATGTTCAGAAGTTACTACAAAGAAGGCAGCCAGCCAGACCAGACTCTGAATGACTCCATGGATCTCATTTCCTGAGGCAAGCAGGCTAAAAATAGAAATTATCTGAGGCAGGTGCAACATTTCTGGAATTCCCTGTTTTTTCATTTAACTCATCAGCTCATTAAGGGATTTGTTTGTGAGCTCTCACATGAGTTTAGCAATCACTGAACATGTGCTGTGGTGGCAGGAGGAGGGGTATCCTTCCTACATAGCAAAGAGATTCCTGCTTGAAATGCAGAATTCCAGCTCACATGCAAAGCTGAACTTGGCTCATCCATAGGAAAATGCCAAGAACACCTTATAGTGCTTCTTAGTCCTGTGCTTGCCGTGGAAAGAGCACCACCAATGCCTCAGTAAGTACAAGGAGAAACCATCCTATGTCGTCCTGAGTAGGACAACCTCCTAACCTCCCTCCCCCCAGAGGAGCAAAGTGAGTTACCCCCACATGCTAACTCCATTTATAAATAAGAATTGATACAGGAGTAGTTTCTGCACCCTCCATGGTTGGAAACAAGGGATCTGGGGTTGGTGGGCATTCTGCATCATCCCTTGGCTTGTTTTACGCTGTGAAGGGCTAAGGGTTGTTAATAAAGGCAGGAGCTGCCCTGATACCATTCAGGATTAACCCTGGCGGTGCCAGGCCATTCTCTGGGGCCTGAGAAGGGCTTTCAGTGCTCAGCAGAGTCCAGCTCTCCCGTGGACTGTTCCATATTTGTGAGCAATGCAGAGGGATGAGCAGCATAAAAGTAGGGGCAGGAACAGGGGCATCAGCTGGGGAGCAGGAAGAACAGTGTGAAAGAGCAGGCTAGGGGTGGAGAGAAGCACAGCTACTCTGTATTTTGGATATTATCATATCTGGGAGATGGGTCTGGGTGGTCTGAGGGAGCAGAGGGTTGAAGGGGCAGCAGGCTCAGGGCAGGATGTGCAGGATGATGCCCGTGTGGCAGGTGACACAGGGACATAAAGGAGGGAGGAAAACAGCGGTGGCCTCTGACAGAGGGAGGTGAGATAGCAGGAAAAAGACAGCAGAGGGTAGCAAATGCCTGGATTCCTCTCCTGGGCTCTCCTGAGCGGCAGGCTCGGCAGTGTGTGCAGCCTGATGCAGATGCACAGTGCACATCTGGGCAGGTTTTGTTTAAAGATAAGAGGGGGAACAAGGCGTTTTGATGAGATAGATATGTTCTCACCACAAAGGCTTGTTCTGAAAGATATTTCCTTTAGAAATTTCCTGCCAAGATAACTGTTTCCTGCCAGTGACTCCACTACCGCCAGGGACAAGGTGAGGCAGAATGTGAGGCCTTGATTAGAATCAGAGGAGAAGATTTTGACCAAATAAAAAAATACTTCTCTGTGTGGAGATTTAATTTCCCAGGAAGAGCAGCAATGTTGGTTGCTATTTGGGTAGCTTCTTCCTAACTTTTAAGGTCTGAGCTTTGCCCAGCTCTGCTGGGGTGTTGTGCCTGTGGATTGCAAATATGGAAATTCTCACCCCTGGGAACCTTCCACATGCCACACTGCTCTCACTTGTTCAGAGGGGAAGCAGGTTTCCTTACAGACATACCCAGGTACAAACCAAAAGCCCAGTAAGGCTTTGCACTTGTATTTTAGGACCTGAAGCATCCCTGGGCCTAAATCTCTCTCACAGCCCTGGGCCTGCACACCAGCCCAGCTGGTCCTGCTGAGGTTTCACCCCTGGCATGTCCAAGTTTCCTGCTGCTCTTTGCATATCCTGCATGTTCCCTGTTTAATGCAGGGGATGGGGCAGGGGTATGATTATAAATGCCCTAAGTGTCATTAGCAGCCCAGGGTTGATCATTAGGCAGCCTCCTTCTCTCTTTCCCTGCAGATGCAGATTATCCATGTCAGGCTCAGTGCTTGCCTTTTCCCCTAAAGCAGCTGGGAGATGGCCTCAGCTGCTGGCTCATGTCATCACATCAAATAGGATCATTCATCTTCATGAGAGAGCTGGCTGAGCAGGCCCATGTGTGCCAGGCCATTCCCTGCCTCTGGCTGGGGGGGATTAGGATTTTTAGGTGGTGGAGAAGGGCACAGAGCCCTGGTGGGGAACAACTGCAGTGGTCAGTCTTGGGCTGGTGGCACCTGGGGTATCCCAGGGCAGAGTTAAGGCTGGTCCCTGCTCTTCACTGAAAATCTTTTCAATCTTCACTGAGTTATTTTTATCACTGTAGGTGCCTCTGCCAAGCATGCAGGAATGGAGCTTTCTCATTAAGGCATATTAAGTTTGATAAAATCAGTTTTCAGGATCATGCCATCTGCCAAAGAAGCTCTTGCAGAGACACAAGAGCAGCATCTTCTGTGTTCATAGGTGGCACTTCAGGTGATCCCCACTGCTTGTTTCTGTGATGAGTCTTGAGTTCAGTAAGTGGGTTACACACGGGACAGGAGCATTTGGGAAGAAGCCTCTTACATGTATACAAGACTCTGCTTAAATTCACGGGGCCGGGCATGTCAGGCACATAGAGCAGGAGAGAAATCATAACCAGACAGCAAATAGGAGATACATTTTTGGGTTTGTAGGGTCAATATTCCCTGTTTAGGCTTGAGTCTTACCATCCTGTCCTCCTGGCATGAAAATCCACAGCCAAACGCAGCTGGGTTTCCAGTATCCCACAGTCTTCTGGCCGTGGGATACTGGAAAAGTTGCAGCTTGAAACATCACTTGATGCAGGAAAATACCAGTGTGCAAGTGATTTTCAGAGCTGGTTTATCTGACTGTTTACTGATCAACAAACCACATTTTACACCCCTCTGTTGTGAACAACAGGACCAACTATTAGCACTTAGAGAATGATAGGGCTGAGACCGGGTACTCAGGAATATTTTCTCTGCAGTTTTTGCTCTGAACTCAACCTAATATTGCAGAGCTTTCAGTTCTGTTTTAAAGAAAGATATATCTCTTTTTCCCTTTGAACAAAGGAAGAGATTTTCCTTTGTTTCTTGGTTTTGTATTTCTGAGTCATTCCACATTATAGCAAATATCTGGCAAATCTGCAGTTAAGGCTAAATGGTCACTTCAAATTAAGGTCTGTTTTCTAGCAGATTTATACCTTTTTAAAGCAAACAATTGCTCTTCTGGGATGAAAATTCTCCTCACTTGGTCTCACTCTGATGTCAAAATACTCTGGAACATGGGAAGAAGAATTAGCCTGAATCCCTGACATGGCTGAGTGCACCTCTTCCTTTCCAGCTGGTTTCCCCCATGCTGATGGCTGAAGAAGCCATAGTTCCTCTAATTTCGGCTGTAATTAGGGGTAATTTAGCCTCTCTCTGAAAGTGAGAGCAAACAAAAATGCAGTGCTTGGCAAATAGGGTGGGATGTTGGGTCTGTGGAATGGGTTATTTGCTCAGGGCTGGAAAGTAGGATTTTCCATATCTGCTCTGCTTGAGATGATCTGGATGAATACATCTGAGTCACTTTGCTGCATCTCAGTGCCTCCTTCTGTGGGAGAAAAGGATTCTGTCTTCTGCCAAGGCCAGGTACCAAATCCTAGCCTCGGTGCCAGTACTCCATGCAGCAGGCCCTAGGAAGCGTGGAGAGAGGAAGACCTTGGCCCCAGCAGACCAGACAGGTGCAGGTGTCTGTGGCATCGATGCCATCAGTTCTTAGATCTTCCTCTGTGCAAAAGAGGGACATGAAGGTGGGGAAGGGTCTGGAGGGGCCACACAAGGAGCAGCTGAGGGCACTCGGCCTGTCCAGCCGGAGCAGAGGAGCTGAGGGCAGAGCTCAGCGGGGCTGCAGCTCCTCCCCAGGGGCAGCTCCGATCTCTGCTCCCTGGGACAGGGACAGCACCCAGGAAGCGGCTGGAGCTGGGCCAGGGGGGATTTGGGATGGAGATCAGGGAAAGGTTCCTCCCCCCGAGGGTGCTGGGCACTGCCCAGGCTCCCCAGGGAATGGTCCCGGCCCCGAGGCTGCCAGAGCTCCAGGAGCGTTTGGGCAGCGCTGCCAGGGATGCCCAGGGTGGGGCTGTTGGGGTGTCTGGGCAGGGCCAGGGTGGGACTGGGTGATCCTGGGGGTCCCTTCCAGCTCAGGATATTCTATAATCCCATGATCTTCCCACACTATACCCACAAAGCAGCACCCAAAATCCTGTCTCCAGCCACAGCAGCAAGGTGACACAGCTGTCCTGGATTTGAGAGAAGAGCTGGAAGGTGCAGAGAACATGGTGCAGCCCAGGGCCATCAAGTTAGAGGTGGGAGGGAGTCACACGAAGGAGGCAGCAGAATAATACAGCACAGAAAGGGCCAACAGCCGCTGCTTTTCACAGGGGAGTGGATCTGGGAGCAGTCTGACCTCTGCCCATCTCAACAATGGCAGTGAAGCTTTCTTCTCTCTGTTGCTTTTTCAGGAAAGAATCTGGCAGCCCAGCAAAGGACACTTTCACCTCTGCTGCTCACTGCAGACCCATCAGTCAAGAGCTAAGGCTCTCCTTTCCCTCCCTTTGGAGGCATTGCCTCTGCAAAGATTTTTCACATCTGGCAATGTCCAACCCTTGCCAGCCTCTCCGCTGCCCACCCCAGAATATGTTTCAGTCCTTGAGCTACTCAGGGCAAACCTTTGGGATTATTTTCTGGCTCCTGACAGGCATCTCACAAGCTCCTCTGGGAACCTCGGGCTCTCCCTTTCCTTTCCTGCTCTTTTTTATCCATTCCCCAATAACACAGAGGTGCCAGGGCAAGGGTGGTGACAAACAGCTTCTCTTGTCCTCAGGCAGTCAGTGTTGGAGCTGGCTGTGGCAGTGGCAGTGCTGTGAGGGCTGTGCCCCAGGGACATGAGAGGAGAGATGCAGAGGCTGTGCATCCAATTTCTCTCCATACGGAGGTCACACATCCCCTGGGAAACAGCCTCCACCTGCCTGTCAGGGCCTCTTGGCAGGGGGTTGTAGAACCTGCAGTTCTGATTGAGGGGAGACATTGTGGGACTGCTGGGGACAGGGATCTAAAAATTTTCTTACTGACACCTGCATTTATATGAGAAAATGCCATGAAAAGCAGAGTGGGGGAGGCTGGAGAGCTCTGGATCAGCTGGTGCATGATTGCTCCCTGAGGGGAACTCACCCAGATGTTGTTTGGTGTAATTCTGAGCACCCCAAATGATGGACTTTCTAACTCTTCCACTTTTACAGGCTGACACATTTTCTGACTGCTCAGCCTGGATCATCCTACCTCTGCGTTCACACAAGCAGCTGAGCCATGCTCCATTTGAACTCTCTTCCACCATAAAATATTTCCTTTCCTTCCTTGGCAGCAACATCCCGTGATACTTGGGAGATTGCAGTTATCTCCCTGAAGCTGAGTCATCACAACTCCAGCTGGATCTACCTGCCTGTGCCTCGACGTGGCTCCAGCACAGATTTTCCCTCCTCTCATTTTTAAGCTCCATCCACTGTGTCAGTAACTGACACTTAAACTCTCGCAGTCCTGCAGCAGCACTGCTGGTTGTCCATCCATTGCCCCTAAGATGGAGGAATTACATCACCTACAGTCATTCATCTTCCACATAACAATTGAGTAAGACACTGTAGGTGTAGTGGAAACCATTGTGCATTACAGCAATGGGGTAATTCCAAGGCTGGATGGAAAGTAGTCAGCCAGTTTGGACGTTTAAAATGTTTTAATGCTTCAAATGGGAAAGGAAAAATTTCTCAAACAGGGAAAAACAAAAAAATCAGGCCAAACTGTTTAGTGATCCATGATGTCGCATTTGCCTTGGATCATTTGCATCTAAATATTTATTTTATCAACATTAGTAATTAGAGCCAAAATATATTTGAACCAGAAAACTGGCTTTTCACCTCAAAGCAGCCAAAATCAAAATCTAGGATGATTTTAAAGCTTTGCCAAACCTTTCCTTGAGGTGAGGAATACACGGAGGAGCCATCAGCTGCTGAGGAAAGCTTCAATTTATAGGGAGAAACATCACTCTTGGGAAGAACAGAAAAGAACAGACACTGGAGCCAGTGGTCTGACATGGTTCACATCCATCCTAGTAGGAAGGGCTGGGGCCACAAACTGTTGCTGCTGGGCCACTGGGGAAGGATTTTGCTGCAGCTCTGAGATTACGCCAGAGATATCCTTCAGCATCACAGGTAGCAGAATACTCCAGGCAGAGAAAAAGGTGGAGAAGGGAGACATGGGGATCCATCCCAGCAGGTTCTGAACCCTATGTGGGTGCCATGGCATTTCTCTGGGATTTACTGGCTCTGAGCTCCTGGCAGAAATGCTGCTAATTTTCCTTGCTCTTTCATTATTGACCAAAGGTAGGCTTATTATGGACCCCCAGGAAGGCATAAAGTGCATGGTGAGCAAAGCCGCTGTTTGGAAAGGCCAGATGGTATTGTTCAGTGAGTCAAAGCTGAAAAGAGAAGAAAAACAAACCCAGATACACCTTCTCAGAAAGTGGAAGTGTCCCTCCCTGTGGCAGGGGACTGGAACAAGATGGGCTTACCAGATGTCCATCCACACGTGCAGGGTTGCCCCGTCCCAGGTGCGGAATCCAGCACTTTCCCTTGTTGAACTTCACACAACTGGTGATTGCCCATTTCTCTGATTTATCAAGGTGTCTCTGCAGGCTCTCTCTGCCCCTGAGAGACTCGACAGCTCCTCCCAATGTTGTTTCATCTGTGAACTTGTTTAGTGTTGCGGCGCGTTCTTCCCTGCCCCGGCCGTCCGGCAGGGCGCTGACCCATCGCACTGCAACACGAGCCTCTCCCGCCTGTCCCGGCGAGGGTGTTCAGAGGCGGATCCCGGGGGGAGCACGCCGAGGAGGCAAAGGAGCGAGAGGGGACTTCGGCATTGGGTTCCAAGGCTTTATTAAGGGAGGGGGAGGAACCCCAGAGGCCGAAAGACGAACAGAATGGGGGTACAGAGCTTTTATAGGGGAAGGTACAAGGGTCGGAGGGATACTTCAACAGACCAATAGGAAAGGTACGGGGAGGGACAAGGGTACCGGAGACCAATGAGGTACACAGCAATTCAGAATTCTCTAGAACAAAACCATACAAGGAATAAAGCATACATATTCAGGGGGATTACATCATGTTGGGTAGGGACAAAGGAGTCACAGCACAGCGCAAGGCCCTACTAAGAAATATGGCTCAAAAGGAGGCCACCACAGTTTAGTATCCCTCCAGTCCTGCATCTCAGTCATTTATGAAGATGTTGAAGAGCACAGGGCTGAGGATGGAGCCCTGCAGGACCCCTCTAGTGACTGGTGCCAGTCTGATGTGACCCCAGCCACTGTCACCCCTTGGGCCTGACCTGTAAGCCTGTTGCTCACCCACCACATGATATGTTTAAGAGCCCAGCACCACGCACACTCTGGGTGACAATTTTTCACTTGGCATCACCTTCACAGGTGCTTTAAAGCACCTTCCTGCCACCGTGCAGCGCAGCACAGCAAGACACCAGAAATCTCCCTTAGTTTTGTTTGTGGAGCCTTTATTTCAACCACTGCAGCTCGTGAGCACCTGTCAGCCCCATGGCTGGGGTGACAGGGAGCAGGTTAATTGTACACAGGGTATTTTTAGCTTGTAGACACCCAAAGAATGGCAAAACTGGCAGCTGAGATTCTTCCAGTGCGATGGAGAGGCAAACTCCCTCAGGGATGTTTTCTCCCTGGAGAACAGTGGCAGAAAAAAAAATCCTCTCCTTGGAGGATTTGTTTGCTAAGAAAAAGTTTAAATAACATTCAGCTCAGAGTTTGCACAGAAAACCATATACCCAAGCTGCAGTTGCTGGTAGTGGAGCAGCAGGACACCTGAGCTCTCTGCTGGGCTCCAGTAACCAGCTGGGCTCCAATGCCAGGAGTCAGTGAGGAAAAGAACACCTCTAATATCCTGCTTTTCATGTCTGTTGTTGGTGGGATGAAGTGGAGAAGCAGCTCCACCCCCTCCATAAAGGCTGGTCCAAGTCACTGTCCTGGTTTAGCCCAGCAGAGCAGTTGTTGCTTGCCAAGAATCCTCAGAGTAACACTGTCGGCAGTTGAAACACGGACCCAGTCCAGCAGGGAGACTGAACCGCTTTATTCAAAGAACAAGCTGGTTTTATACACTTACACGACCTATCACACACTGCCACGTCAGCAGCACACCGTTTGAATGTCTCCGTAGTGGGTGACCCGACTGTCAGCTTCCGGCAGGCTCCTCCCCCCAGGGTCTGTGGAGACAAGCCTGTCTGTGCCGCCATGTGCTCCTTTGTGCTGCCATGTGCTTCTGCAGGCACATCCCACAGCCTGCAGCCCAACCCCATCCCATCTCTCCCATATAACACCTCTTGCATCTCAGGCTGTGGTTGAGAAGCTGCTGGAAAGACAAAGAGAGGCTGTGTGTCTCCGTGGGGCATCGTTACTCAGCTTTGCCAGCCCTCCACTCACACCCATCAGTCCTCTTTGCTTCTCAGGCTGTGGCTCACATCCAGCCAGGAGCTGAAGTTTTTAGAAGCTTGAGGGAAAAAACAGCTGAAAACTTTCAGTAAAGTTTGTGTTTATTTTTTTTCCTGCGGAATCAATAAAGGCAGAGAAAGAGAGCCCTGTTATTGAAGAAAACCTCACCTAATCTCAGGTCATTTTCAGCATATTTTTGTAACCTTTTCCAGTAAATAATTGAATCCTCTTCAGTTTGGGAAGTAAGGAAAGGTTATCCTCAGGAAACCTGAAATAAACGGGAGCTAGTCACCTCTTGGAAGGCAGACTAGTTTATTTAGAGAACAGCAAGCACTGAGAACGGGACCCCAAGATAAGCTCAAAGATCCCCACGACAAAGCAGACCAAAGAACGGCGCGTGTGACGCCGGGCGCTCCATGGGCAGACAACCAGCGCAGGAGGACCTTCTGCAGAGCACCAGGAGAGTTCTTATAGCTTGTCCTGTGTCGGGGTTGGTGCATTTTGTATCCTCGCGTTGATTGGTCCTGGAACATGTCTCAGGTTGGCTCCTTCTAGGGGTTCATTTCTGACCAATCATTTGGGAACTGATGCACCAATTAAAATCCGGAATGATGTAATCACTTCTGCAGAGAGTTTCTGGAAAATTCTACCCATTAGTTACCCCCATCTGACTCCCATGTAGTGGTTACATGGAGGTGTTAGACCCGTACATCAGTGCACTTTAAAACCAGATTAACATTAACATTACAGCTTGATTTAACCAATTATAAAACTCAAGCTTAACATAGCTTCAATCACCCATCATCATACAACCAGCCCACGAAAGTCCACCCATTAATAACAAACCTGCTTGCGCTGCTGAACATCTGGATACATCCAGGTGATACCAGCGGTGGTGTGGAGGGGAGAGGTGCATTCACACCACCCTGTTGCAAAAAGCACCAAATCCAGAACACAAATTTTGTAACACTACAACAGGAGCAGAGTCTGCCTTACAACACGGGCAATGACAAAGGATGGATGGCTGGAATCAGCACCAGCTCATTGCCAGCTTCTGAGCGACCTCCAATAGGGACATGTGGTCTTTGGCTGCCTTACTGGGGGCAATTTCTGTCTTTAAGTCCAAGCTGAGCCATGAGGAAGAGAGTGTGAGTCTAGATTCAGCCCCATCTAGGCCACCTGCCAATGCCTTCTAACCTGCACAGAATGGGTTTGTTGGAGCTCAGTGCCCTTTTAAATGAGTAGGAACTCATTCTTTGTGTGGCCAGCACACAAAGAGCCACTGCAGCATTTGGCCTTGGACAGCATGGAGTGACAGCTAGTGGGGGTGATCTGCGGGTACCAGCGTGTGACCCATTGCGCTCAGACTTGCTCCACAACAGCTGGAAATCCATAGGCAATATCCCAGTCCCATTCCTGGCTCCAGGGCTGAGCAGGGACCAGGTCTCAGGTGCTGCTCTCAGCCTCCCAGCCAGCTGCCCCCTCTCAAGCTTGGTCTGTGATTCATGAGCCCCTCCTGCTCTCCTCCTCCCTGCTGCTTTGTCACCACCACCAAACTATTTCCATGCATATTTGATTGATGTCAAAGGCAGGCTCAGGATCTTTCTGTTCCTGCTTCTCACCATGTCCAGCAAGAGAAGAAAGATTGATCCTGTCTGTCTGAGTTATTACCCTGATGACTGAAGGCCTATTTACACCGGGACAAGGATGCTGCCCTCATCCCTGACTCTCTACATCGCTGTCAGAGATGCTCCTGCACCACCTCCCTCCAGCAAACACAGGCTGGGGACTCCTGCAGCAACACAGCTCGAGCTTGGCCCTGGGATGGGGCTGAGCCATAAGCTCGGGTCCCCATGTTGCAGTCATGGTCCTGCCCAGCATAGGAGCATCCTCATGGGTTACAGTGGAGCTTCTTCTCACATAGCACATCATCAGTGGCCAAAAAAAGTGCTGGGGTAAGAGCAGAAGCACCCTGAGGTGTGTTCCTTGCCTCCGGCTATTTGTGGCTTTGGGAATTGGTGAGGCTGAGGTGGTTTCTCTGTGCAGTGACTCTGAATTTCCCTCCCACGTGATTATCTGGTCCCCCTCATACTCCCACACATGCAGCTGGATCTCCTTGGACAACCTCCTGGGGACACCAAGCACCTTCCTGGCCTCCCCCATGCCAGCAGACTGCACAACACAGATTTTATTAGATAAGGCTGAGCTTAACCTCTGTGTGAGCCTCGGCTTTCGCCCCAGGGGCATCAGTTTCCTGTTTGGGAATAGTCGGATTTTCCATCAGAGGCAATGAGCAAAACCCTGGTCCCTCCTGGCTTCTCTGCTCCGGCCCCTTGGCAGCAACCGCGCCAGATCGCTTTGCTGAACAGACAGCAGCAGGCTCAGGTCAATTAGCCTGTAAAGCAATAACAGCAGGCAGGATCTGGGGTAGGTAAGGATTTAGCCAAGATTACCTGTCTTAACAAAATCTTTAATTCAGCCCTGCAGCAGATTCCCTGTGGCTGCGATGGCTGGAGGTGGCCAGCCCGACATGGAGCAACTGGCTGAGACCCACTTTGTTTTTTGGACCTGCCTGGCACTTTAAGAGGCTTTTGAGCAAAGGTACCTCACTCTTCAGTGCTGCTTCCCGCTACTAATGTTGTTTTGGGAAAAGGAGAGCCGATCCATGGATTAAGCCTTAAGCAGGGTGGACTAACTGTTCCCATGCAGGGGAACAGGGGACTGGAAAGACCTGGGGGCCCAGATAAGAGGGTGACTGCCAGGGCTGGGAGGCGATCCAACCTCCAAATAGCACATTCTTGCTTCAGAGGGAAAGGCAGGTTTTCAGAAGCATTTGGTTGATTTTGGAGTTGAGCTCTGGGAACTGGAGCCCTTCTCAGAGGCAAGTCCCAGAGCTTTGAAATCAATTTCCACTGAAATTCACAGAATATTGGGAAATGAGCCAAGGAAGCTCTTTGGAGTTAAACACGTGCACATGTGACTCTTTTCTGTATTTTGGTGCAATTATTTGAAAACAGCCCCTGCAAGCTCAGCCTTCTGTCCAGGTGTTGGTGGTGGAGGCCTCATCCCATGGACCAGGGGAAGGCTCTGTGCCAGTGCCCAAGGGTACAAACACTGACCTGTGGCAAAGGCATCCCCTGTGTCCTTCTCACTACAGCTTCTGTATGGATTTTAAATTAATTTTTTCTGAAGTTACATCAGTCCCACTTAAGGCACAGGTAGCATGACTGGAGCTCTGTCTTCATACAGCACCTCCTCTGGAAAATCACCATGGAAAAATGGGGATTAAAGTGGGACAGCCTGGGGCAACTTAATCTTGGCAGCATCACACCTCTTATGGAGAGTCAGCATGGATGTGTACTCACATGCTATGAACTACTGGGCATTTACTGCTGCAGGATTCCATGACAGAGGAATTCCTTGAGGAAAAGGGAAAAAAGGGAGTAAAAAAAAGGAACAGGAAGAAAAGAGGAGGAAGACAGGGAGAAGTTGTTGGATCTGATGATCTTATGGTTCTTTTCCAACCTAAATAATTCTAAGATTATGTGATTATGCTTGTGGAATCACTTCCAGTTTAATCCAGTTTGTGAGCAGCTGGTGGACTCTCAGTGAAAAACAGTTAACAGGGCAAAATTTAGGTAGGAGAAGTTATTGTAATTAAACACATGAAGTGTAGCCAGGTAAGCACTCTCCTGACAGAGAAGAAGATAAAGGTAAATTAAATCTCTGCAACCTGCTGCTACTGCTCACCTGTTGAAAAAAGCACTTCATTAAACACATTTGGTGGTTGTAGCAGATGAAGATTTTTTCTGGGTTTATAACTGTGAACAAAGAATGAAAGGATAAAAAATTCTCATAGGAGCGTGTGAGTCAGAAAATATTCATGCTTGAGTCTAAATCCCATCCCTGGAAGTGTCCAAGGCCAGGTTGGATGGGGCTTGGAGCAACCTGGAATAGCGGAAGGTGTCCCTGCCCATGGCAGGGGGCTGGAACTGGATGGTCTTTAAGGTCCCTTCCAACTTAAAGCATTCTGTGAATTGATAATTCTAAATCATTTCCATCCCAGGCAGGAGAGAGGCAGCAGCCTTAGGAAGGGCATTCCTCTGGTCATGCTGGGATGGCCCAGTGTTCCTGCTTCTTCTTCCTGCATTAACAGCTGCCTGAACAGGCTGGTTCAGCATGTTTTAGAGATAAACTTCATCTGTAAGGAATGGAGAATGAGGAACTGGAAATGAGCAGGGGCAGTAAGTTAATAAATTCAGTAATTACTAGAGGAAGCCAAAGGTAGCAGTAAAATGTCCTTAGGATCATGCTATGCATGCTGAGTCTGGCTTTCTGCTCCAGCTCCTATTTATCACCTGACAAAGAGGTGTTTAAATGCTCTGTCACATTCACCCATATCTCTCTGTAGGCCAAGAAATCCTCCACCCATAAAACATAAATTCCCAAATGGCTTTAACAGGTTCTGCTTTCAAGCAATGGCATGGCTTGATTTGTAGATTCCTGCAATTTGTTGTATTTAACCTGCTGTTAAAGACCCTGCAGCATCACTGGCTTTCTCCTGCCTCAAGGAAGGGAAAAGCCAGCACAAACCAGCCTGACAATAAACAATGTGCTGTCCCTGTGCAGACAAAGTCTCTGACTGCAGCAGTGATTTCTCTCAGCTGTCAGCAAATTTGTCTCATTTGAGGGAGGGGATTGTCCTGCTCTGCCCTGGGCTGGGGCAGCCTCACCTCAAATCTGGAGGCAGTTTTGGGCACCACAATATAAAAAACATAAAAAGTTATTAGAGAGTATCCAAAAGGGAGACGTGAAGGGTCTGGAGGGGCCCCACGAGGAGCAGCTGAGGGCACTCAGCCTGTCCAGCTGGAGCAGAGGAGCTGAGGGCAGAGCTCAGCGGGGCTGCAGCTCCTCCCCAGGGGCAGCTCCGATCTCTGCTCCCGGGGACAGGGACAGCACCCAGGGAGCGGCTGGAGCTGGGCCAGGGGGGATTTGGGATGGAGATCAGGGAAAGGTTCCTCCCCCAGAGGGTGCTGGGCACTGCCCAGGCTCCCCAGGGAATGGTCCCGGCCCCGAGGCTGCCAGAGCTCCAGGAGCGTTTGGGCAGCGCTGCCAGGGATGCCCAGGGTGGGGCTGTTGGGGTGTCTGGGCAGGGCCAGGGTGGGACTGGATGATCCTGGGGGTCCCTTCCAGCTCAAGATATTCTGTGATTCTATTCTGTGGTTGCCTTGTTGAAGCTTTTACTGGCAGAGCAACAAGGTAATGTCTCTCTACCTCTCCCTGCTCACAGCCTGCATCCCAAGGCATCCCCAGCATCCTGGGAATGCAGGATGGGGGATGAGGAAGGTTCAGTGTTTGGCACAGCCGTGTTCATCAGCTGCCTGGTTTGGACAGAGGGTTGCACACAGCACCTGTGGCTGCTCTGAGATGGGGGCATCCCAGGGCTCTTCCCACAGCTTGCAGGGTTGTTGAGGCAGCTTCAGCCTGGAAGTACGAAACCAACCTGTCCAAGCCCTGCTTTTTTTACAGGTGGAGATGCTCTCAAATAACCTTGACTTTTCCAGGTGACACCATGCCATGTGGCTGGGGTGGTAATGCTCCAGCTGCACTGCTCAGCCCAAATCAAGGGAGCAGGCTGGGGGCTTCCTCGGAGGCACCATCCTCAGGGAGCCACCATCCTCAGGAAGGCACCAGTGACAGCAAACCAAGCGGCCTGAAGTGATGCTGCTGATGTGGAGGCTCTTGAACTGCGCAGGGCTGGGCGTGGGTGTGAGCATCCGATGCCCTCCCCAGCAGCAAGGATGCTGAATTAATGTGATGCCTTTAATCTCATAGGTGTGCAGACTTCCTGCCAAGCAGGGTGACTTCATGGAGATTTTGCATCTTAATAAAGATAGGAAACCTGATTATTGCACACAGAGTTAATGGGTTACCCGGGATGCAGCAGGAGCTGCGTGAAAGTGCAGCTGGTAGCAATCCAGAGGGGGTAATTCCCATCTGATCCCACTCCAGCTCTCTACAAGTCTCTTTTCTGACTCCTTTTCAGCCCCTATGAAATTTCTGTCATCTCTAAGGTCCCCCTGGCTTTGCTGCTGCCCCTCCTAAGTTTCCATCCCATCCCAGGCCTCTCTCCTTTGCTCCATGAGTCACCCAGGCATTCCCAAACATAGCATTGTGAGGAAGGATGCTCCACAACAGAACACAGCTGGCTCAGACAGCAATAAATATTCCAGACGTTCACTTCCATCAATGCGTGCTCATACTGCCTGTATGACAGAATTACAGTGCAGGGAAAGCCTCCAGGACTGGGATTCTCCTTTATCTGTGCCCTTCTCTGCCCAAAACAGTGAGAGGAGCTGTCTGAGCTGCCTAAGCTCACCAAGACATGTCAATGTATCCAGTGCTTTGAAAAACTAACAGGTCCCTGACTCCTCTGGCAGGAGTCCAGCTGTTGATGTTTGGCTGCTGTGGGTCAGCAGCCAGCCTGGCCTCATGTTTCTTGTTTTGAGCCAGACACTAGTTTTGTGTCTCTCAGAGGCAGCCCTGGGGATAAAAGTGTCACAGTGCTGTGGTTTTGCTGTGTACCCCTCTCCCTGGAGCTGTCACAGCCAGGAGAGCCTGGCAACACAGGCACTTCCACCCAGGATGAGCAGCTTTGCACTGTGAAGATGTTTTCTCCTATTTATTCCTTTATCCTTGAGTAGTTGCCTGTACTAGTGCACATCATCCCTGTGTTATCCTGGCTGCTGCTCTTTCAGTGAGAACTTTGTCTTGGAGCTGTGCCAAGGCAGGCTCAGGCTGGAGCTCAGGGGAAGGTTCTTCCCCCAGAGGGTGCTGGGCACTGCCCAGGCTCCCCAGGGAATGGTCCCGGCCCCGAGGCTGCCAGAGCTCCAGGAGCGTTTGGGCAGCGCTGCCAGGGATGCCCAGGGTGGGGTTGTTGGGGTGTCTGGGCAGGGCCGGGGTGGGACTGGGTGATCCTGGTGGGTCCCCTCCAGGTCAGGTTATTTCACTATTCTGTGACTTCTAGAGATGCATCAGAATCATCCAGAAGCTGTAGGCTCCCCCCGACATTGCAGAAGGAGCTGCTGCAGAGTGACACAGGTCACAGCAGAGCTGCCAGTCTCTCGGGAAACCCTCTTTTCGACAAGAGGTGCATTTGTGTGGCGTGAAAATGCCCCAGAGAAGAGCATGGCATGCCTTGGATCTCCCTCCAGCTTTTCCGCCATGGATAAGAGGCTTCACCAGCAATTTTCCTTCAAGTGAGAGGGGCAGAAGGGAGTTTGCCAGGAGAATTATGCCCCCTAATTTTGTAAGACTTTTAGTGGGATGTGAAAACAATTTAATAGAGAAAAAGGGAATGGGGTCACACCTCCATGACTTTCCCAGCATTCAATATTTGCTGAGAAATTCCTTTCATGGAAAGCAGCACAGTGAGAAGCCTCTTGCACACCAGTTTCCTCAAGGATCCAAGTGAACAAAGCTCACTTTGCCTCTCCTTTTTAGTTTTGAGTAAAGGAGGAGAAAATCTCTCCAGCTCCGAAACACTGAGGTTCAGTCATTAGTTTTCCTTTTGTAGGTAGTCAAGGTTCCCAGAGCTGCCATGGCCCATTGCTCCATGCCGTGCTGTCGGTGCTGTGCATGCCAAGCTTGGTGCCAACAGTGGTTTCCATCCTTTGCTTTCTTTTTGCAGCAGAAGGATTGGAGGGATGGGGAGGACCAAGGGATAAGGGTGCTTAAATCAAGTAATTCTTCACAGGGAAATCGGCAACTCCACAGGTTAAATCCAGTCTTGGGCAGTGAATGAGTGAAGAAAGAGAGAAAGGATCCAGATGTGGCCAGGAGCATCCAGGACTTCAAGACATCCTCAGGAGCCATGGGGGAAAGGCAGGTCCAGCTCTGCTGCAGGCAGAAGGCACTTGAGTCTCTGGATTTCTCTCTTCCCACTCAATTTTTGATTTTTTTTTTTTTTAATTTTTAATTGTTTTTTACAAAACTGCTGCTGTGGAGAGATGCCAAGTTAGGAAGCTGCCTCCAGGTGCACATTGCTGCTACCCGAAACAGATGCCCTGCCAGTATGTCCTGTCTTGGGATCCCTGCTTGGGCTTAGGGAATGCGAAACCAGCTCAGCACTCCAGATTAACCCGTAAGTCACTGTGCAGGAGGAACTGGGATGTGGAGGAATGTGCCAGGGATCCTCAGCTCTCACCCTGCCACAGCCATAAGAACACATGGCCTGTAGACAGAGGTGATGAATGCACAGCCCCCTCCCAGACTACATCTGCTCCAGAACTTTTAAAAAATAAATCTTAACTGAAAACCTAGAATATTAAGAAGAGTTTTGAGGTTTTAAAATGCTCCTTGGAAATACTTTCATGATTTTGGTTCCAGGCCAAAACGTCTTAGGTTTTCAACAACTGAACGCTGAATGCTTTGCCAATAAAATATTGCTTGGGCATTTGATCTTCCAGTGGGAAAGAAAAACAAGAAAGAAATACTTATTTTATTAAGGAAGAAAACAGTAATCGATCCCAAAATGCAAAAAAAAATATATTTGACTGAGAGTTTTTGATGAGCCCTGACTAATTTTTTTCCCTTTGTTGTAGGAAAAAGATGATGGAGAAAAGAGAAACACCATCAAGCTGGCCATATCTTTGATACTATTGTATACTGTTATATTGTACATGAATATTATTGAACTGCTGAAAAACCACTCCCTTGGGTAAAGGAAGCAGTGCAGGTACTTTTAAAGTGCATCTCTTTGGAAAGAGGATTGGCTACTGAGTGGAGCAGGGAGAGCCCGCAGAGCAGGGGGTATTAGGGACAGACACACAGAACATCAGCTCAGCTCCAAAGTCCACATTAATAAAAACTCATACATAAATTCGGATGACAGGTATTGATTTTCCTCTGCAAGCTGAGTGCTTTCCCCTGGCTACTGCAATGCAGCCCCTTCCTTAGAGAGAGGTCACAGTGTGGTGTAGCCATGAAGGTTAAATGGGGTGGGAAAATAAATAATGCTTCTCTGAGGGAAAATGCAGTGGATCTGCCCAGGTTGAACCTGCTGGAAAATATCTGTCCCAGCCTAGAAATATGAATCAGACAAAAGCATTTTGTGTTAAGAGCAGTGCTGGCACGCACTGAAGTGTGTAGGGCTTCTGCTGGAATTTCTCAGTCTTCCCTAAAATCCAGAATGACTTTTTTTTGTGTTTCAAGCTTGAAATATTTTTCTGTGATATTTTGAAATTGCATGCTGTGGATCCCTCACAGATGACTGATTTGGGTGGAAATTTACTTTCAAAGCCTTTTTTTAGGTTATGTTTGTTTTGGGATTTTTTGGACTCTCATCTGATCTCCTCCTCTGAGGAATTCCTAATCCAAGAACAGAGTCAGTGGTAGGGAAGGGGGTAGAGAAACACTTTCACTTGACTGAGAAATTTGGTCTAATGCAAGGTGTCCCTTCCCATGGCAGGGGTATGGAACCAGGTGGCCTTTGAGGTCCCTTCCTACCCAGGACCATTCTGGTATTCTAGGATTCTAGGATTCTATGACTTCCTCCTCCACCATCTGAATCCCAGATTATGTTTTTGATTTGTGCAGCTGGGAGACTCTAGACTGTGGCTTCTATGGCCAGATTTGCCAGATCAGTGTGACACTGCACCATCCTCTTGCAGCAAAAACTGGGAAAGCGGTGTCATCTCTCTCGTTTTCAGGAGCCTGTGACACTGAGCAGGGCAATGAGGGAAGAGCCGCCGACTCTGCACCCTCCGTGCCCCGAGAGGGCTGCCCGCTCCCCTTCTTTCAGTGCCAGCCCTGTGCTGCCTGTGAGGGACTGCCGTGCTTCCTCCTGTGCCATTAAGATTCCTCTCACGCCGAGCAGTCGCCCTCTCCGAGCGCGGAGAGAGCCCAGCCGGGCTTTTCTCCGCAGTTGCTTTGCAGCTCTGCCCGCAGTGGTGCAGAGCTGCTGGCTCAGGCTCTGCCAGGGGAAGGTTACAAAGAGCAATGTGTGTTTCATTTCCAACGGCACGGATGATTATCCGCCTCTTGCTCATGGTTTGTTACGATACATCCCAACCTTTATTGTGCCACATGCCCTGGGAAGAGTTTTGTCCAGTCCCTCCCTCAGTGCACCTTTGCCTCCAGAAGATTTTAGCCTACCTGCTAAACAGGCTCTCCAATTATCTGAAAAATGTTACCTCTAAATCTGGTTTTTCCCTCCTTCTCAGACACATTTTACTTTCTCAAACACTTTGGTCCTGAACAGTGTCAGGGTCAGAGTTAAGGGTATTTTGAGGACTGCTCTGCTTTGATGGGCTATAACAAGAGACAGACAGGCCCTGAGTGACCTGCCCCTCGTTAGTGCAGTGCCATGGCTGGGAAAATGGGTTTAAACTCATTCCAAACCCTGCGACCGTGACTCAGCCGCTTGAGGCTGTATTTTGAAGCCGGGACACCTGGCTGCATCCCCCTTCTGCTCCGCTGCTCTCGCTGTGCCACTGCTGCTGTAGTTCCTCACACGAGGAAGTCAAGAGGAATTAATTACCCTCCAGCAAGGGGCAGAAGGCCACAGAGCCTGCGGAGAAGGCACCTGCATGTCCTTCCTGCTTAGCAGGGAGCTGTGATACTCCTTGGGAAGAGGAGCTGTGGTTGAGGGCGTGTGAAATTCCGGCTCAGTTTCCATGTGCCAGAGGCAGGGGTGGGTGAGCCTGAGGGATGGGTGTTAGCAAGTGGTTGTGAAGCACAAGGAGTGTGGGGCCGGCCATCAGAAATAGGAACAAGGTGCAAAAACAGTCCTTGAAGCACCTGAACAGCTCCTGAGCAGGGTCAGTGCCTTCCCCAGTTCCTGCTTGCTCCTTCCAGGCAGGAATAACCCATTTCCTACCCTCTTGCCAGGCATACCGGGTGTCCCTACGGTGGATCCACAGCCTCGGGTCATACTCAGGGTGGCCCAGGAGAAGGGCAAGACCCCCCGATGGACACTGGCAGACCCCTTCACCATGGGCGATCTGGATACACAGTCGGAAGCCTCTGCCACCTGAACACACCTCCCCGCCATACGGGAAGCTTAATTTGCCTCGGGAAGAGTCAGATGAATCTTGAAGGGGCTGTTCCAGCTGAGGGTTAGGAGCAGACATGGCCGAGTGCCACTCTGTGTCCGCCACTGCTCACCCGGGGCTGCGGCCCAGGCACCCGGAGAGCCCCGGGGCTGCAACGGGGACGCTCCTGGGACCAGCAGGATGCTCCCAGGAACAGCTGCTCTTCTCAGTGATGGACAGCTCTGCACGGAGCACGGTGTCACTGCAGAGCAATTAGCTCCTGTGTATATCTGTTAGGTGTGTGATTAGTGTCCCATTAATGCAATTAGAGCGGTGGCATTAGCGAAAGTGTGCAATTGGCACCGAGGCAGCTGCAGATCAGCTGCTGAGCACCACACGGGGCCAATCTGAGGGTTTTGGGGTTTATCTGAGCTCGGTGAAACGGGACGGCTGGTCCCCTCCCCATGCACTGGACAGGCTCATTTCCACATGCAGCCCTGGCTGAGCACCCCCACCTGCTCCCTGCTTTCTTCAGCTGCAATAAAAAGCAATTTCCCACCCTCCATCCTTGCTTCAAACTCCCAGAGCTGTTTCAGGGAGCTAATGAGGGGTTTCCAATTTGCTTCCCAGAGCTGCAGGATGGGGAGCTGGGGTTTAACTTTTAGCTGAGGTCAGAGGACCAAATCTGACCTTGGCTGGACACAGGTCCTTTTCTAAGCCTTTTATTCTCCTTGTGGCTGTCCATGTGGTCACTGCCAGGCGGATGAGGGTGGACGAGGGGAGGAATCACAAGTCTGGCCACCCCCAGCCATACCCTGACCCATCCCATCTTGGCAGCATATCAGCCCATGTCACACCTTGGCTTTTGGAGTCTGACACTCTATTTGCCTCCCTCCTCCCCACAGCACCAACAGCGCTGGCCTTTCAGGATGTCAGGGCAGGAGAAGGGCTGTGTAGGATGAGGACAGGCTGTGGAGGGTCCATTTCCATCCAGCTCCACCAGAGATGTCACCTTCTCAACCACCAGTGTGAAATCCCCACCCGTTTTCTAGAAAGACCAAGAAGCCTCTGGCCTCCTCCAACCAGTGCATTCGTGGGTAAGAGTTGAGCAGAGGAAGCTGTGGAACAGCAAAGTTCCCTGCCAGCTCTCACTCCACTGAGGATGTCTGGCTTTGAGAGAGCTTCTGACAATCTCGATTAACAGCCTCTTCATCTATTCACCCTGGTGATAAGCCATGGGAGCTCTGGGCCGTTGCAGCCCTATAATCAAGATGGTTTGAAAGAAGCAATTTTCACCTCCTGCAGCCTGGTTAATTCTCTTTTAATTGCTTCTCATTTTGCATAGATTTCCCTCGTTTGCTGTGGCACTGGCTCCACACTTCCCCCTTGTTTTGCCAGGTTGGATTTTGTGATGGTTTGGGCTATGCCAGGGCCTTCAAAGCTCCCCATGCAGTTTAGGTGTAACATGCCTGAGCTACAACTTTTATAGGAGAAAATCTCCAGAGACTGAGCTAGGCTTTGTTCCTTGCTATCACATTGTGTGTGGGGGCACAGCTTTTGGGAAAAGAAATGGAAAGGCATGGGTATTACACACAGGTGGGAGATTTAGTGACAGGAAACTTCCCTTCTTTGGAAAAAATAAACCCTACCAAGCAGAATTAATTGTTTAAGACAGAACTTTTACTCTGAAGGTCAGAGGAGATGGATGAAGCCTTTGTAAGATAATCTGAATTAAAATATGTGAGGTTCATCCATTTTAAGGTTGGATTTGTGTGCAAGGCCTAACAAGGAGAAAAGGAGTTAAAATCCTCCTGACAAAAAAACAGGGAAGCTGATGAAAGTTTTGATGAAAGGAGCTGGGGACCAGCAGCCAGGTGGACTCAGTTGTTTTGGGAGCACTTGATCCTGGGTGGACGCAGTGAGGCTGCTCCAGAAGGGGGTGAGATGCACTTAGATCCAGTTTGTGATTTATGTGTCCAAACCCCAATTTTGGCAGTGGGAAGCCATTCCCGCTTTTCCTGGTACTCCAGGCCTTTGTCAAAAGTCCCTCTCCAGCTCTCTTGGACCCCTTTAGGTACCTAAAGGGGCTCTAAGGTCTCCCTGGAGCCTTCTCCAGGCTTGAACACCCCCAGCTCTCCTTGTGTGTCTCCAGAGCAGAGGGGCATCTCCATGGCCTCCCCTGGAATCACTGGAGAAGGTCCATGTCCTTTCTTTTTTGGGGTCTCCCTGCATGGAAAGCTCTGTGGGACAGGACATTCCCCAGAGGAAAAAAAAGTCAACTTTACGTGCTTATTCAATGTGCAGCCTCTAAACACACCTTACCCACATTAATGCATTAAAATATAGCTCCCTTTAGCCACCCAAATAATTTCCATCAGAAACATGAGCATTTCTATTACTCTGGCCTGGGTTAGTGATGGAGTGTCAGTCAAACTCCAATCAGGATGCAATCATTCTTGCCTATAATCCAAGGCTTTTCCTGAATATCTCATCCTATTTTCCTTTTGAACTAGCCCGCACAGTCACACTGCTTTTTCCTGACTTGTACTAAGATCCTGCTTCTGTACTTGCATGTTTCATCTTCAGGCTGCAGTTTCCCCTGTTTGTGTTTCTCCAGGTCTCTGGCTCCTGCTGTGCCAACAAGCGTTCCCCTGCTATTGGGATTGCTGGAAGTGCTTAACCCAGGGCTTCCCTTTTTGCCCCATATTTCACATCCCCACAGGCTTCTTCAGAGCCACCAGTTCCTTGGTAGTCTGCAGCCCCCCCACTGCAGGAAGAGCCTCATCCAGCCTCCAAGACCTCACCTGGCACCCCCAGAGCTGCAAGCACAGGTCAGGAGACCCTACTGGTTGCAACATCTCTGGATCACCTGCTCTTCCAAAGGCTGGCTTCATCCCAAACAAAGCTGACATCCTTCTGGAAGCAGAGAGATGTTAATAGTCCCTGGCAGTCAGAGAAGATCTTTTGGGACCGAGCCAGGGGCTCTGACACCTGGTGTTTGGAGGTCAGCCACACTCAGCACACAAACCTTGAAGACTTTGTGCTGGCTGGGCCTTGACAGCTGTGTCACCAACACCATGTGCTGGTCCTTGGTGATTTGCCTCCATGAAAAATGGGGAGGCAGAAAATGAAGCAGCCAAGGACCAGGAGGGAAAATGGACACCGGACCTCAAGCATCTGCACTGGATCCACTGGGTACTGGCCCTTTGGGCACAGTGCTCAGTGAGGGAAGTTGTGACCCTTCTCCTGCTGCACTCAAAATTAGGGTCTGGCAGGGCAGCTGGATACATTAGCCAGCTGGCTGGAAGTGGAAGCTGCTCAGAACAGACAGCAGTCGTGTTTGGTGGGGTTGCCTGGGTCAGGGTGGGTTGCGGGGCACATCTCCTTGGGGCAGAAGGAGGCTCTGGACTGCTGAGGAGAGTCCCAAGCCCCCTTCACACTGATGTCTCCTGAAACAGGTCTCAGACGTGGATGGAGGGTGCTCTGGGGCTGGAGGATGCTCTGCAGCAGAGGTGTCTGTCAGGATGGTGCTCAGCCGGCACAGCACAATATTTCCCAAAATCCATAGCAAATCTGTGCCTCAGTTTCCACACTAGCAGGAGGCTCGGCAACAGATTTCAGCAGCCTAAAAGCAACTTTCCCATGGAAAATTTTGCCTAACAGGGAGGAGGGCAGGGCCAGGGAGCTCAGCTATGGTGATTGCAGGGGCTCTCCTTGTGTTGTGATGGGAGCAGGTGGTTGGTGACTGCAACTGTTTCCAAACAAACCTGGAAAACCTGGACAGTCCTTGGTGCGCATCCCCATGGATGAGGGCGCCAGCTGGGAGGATGGACTCAGTTGTGGGTGAGCACATGAGTTCCTGGTTGTGGGATTAACTCATCCCTGCTCTGTGCAGGTGCCAATTCAAGCAGGCTGTGTGATCACACACCTCTGCTGCCTTCAGCACAGCCTGGGGGCTCCTTGAGGATCCTGTCCTTCATGGCTGAGCAGATGAACTCTCCCATGGAATCACTTGTGTCTCTGATCTTTAGTTTTTCTCCAAACTGGAAAAATATATCCCTTTGAAATTTTCATGAGGGTGGCAGGGCTGCCTGTCTCCCACCACCATGTGTGTCTGAGAGCCGTTTAACTGTGACTGTGGTGACAAATGCCAGCACGAGCCTCAGGCTGGAGAGAGCAGTGAAGGAGGGGTCATTGGAATTAAAGGACGAAATATTTATTTGGGAGGTTGACAGTGCTGGAAGGACAACACATTGCAGACGAGAGGTATCTTGGGGTGGACAGTGCTGAAAGTCACAACTGAACCCATTGGGCTGTAAAACTGCCAAGAGATTTCCTCTCTCTCCCCACCTCCCACCCTATCCAGAGTCCTTACCTGCCTGGGAAGGTACAGCAGGGTTCAACATCCAGGAGTGGCCTAAAGCTGTGGACCACCAGACAGATATTTCTTGTCTGAAGAAGGGGAATGACAGTCCCGCTTTGCTTTAAACACCAGCCATAAACCCTCGGATTGATGTGCCATGGAACTGGGAGGTCCTGGCTCTGGTGGTGGGGATGTACGCACAGGGCAGCCTCACTGGAAGGTGGAATGAAGGCACAGATCCTCCACGGGGAATCAGGATCATGAGCTTCTCTCTACCTCCATTCAAGCACTGGAGGGCAGGTTTACTCCATTGCTGGCCCTTGGTTTGCTGGGGATATATCTCAGGGCACCCACACTTTGATCCTAGGTGGTGGGGCTGAGGGTGGGGAGTGACTCCAGGGCTGGAGACAACATCCATGGTGAGTTTGATGTGTCATCCAAACAAAGAAGCTAAATAAAAATCCATCTCTGTGTGCTGGAGAAGCTCCTGTGCCTCATCCCACTGGGATATCCCATAGCACCACAAGATCCCATCCTTGGGGTCCCGTTTTGATTTTCCCAGCCCCGAGAGGTACCAGGGTAACATAAAGGGTTAACACAAGATGATCTCAAGAGGGTGCAGCCTTGTCAAGAGGACTGGATTGGCAGGCCATTAATCTCAGAGTTACTTGATAACTTTAAATACAATCATGTAATCAGCAGGAACCTGTAATTATTATTTATGTGCATGGTGCTTACTAAATTACAGTGCTCTCCAAGGCTCTGTGTGATGAACAAATTAATTCTGCATCGGAAGAGCTTGACCAGAAATCTGTTTGTGTCTGAATTTCACTTGTAAACATTGATGTATGAAATGAAATTCAAGTTTAATTGGCCCTTGGTCCTGCTGTGAAACACATAACATTTTTATTCTGTATTAGCTCAGCTGGCAAGGGGGCCCTGATGGTACTTGTCTGGAAAATCCATGTGGGATTCTCTTGGATGAGATGGTGTAGATACCTTCGTGGAGAGCCACCTCCATGCTCTGGGCACGTGGATTTGGGGTAGGAAGGAGACAAAAAAGCCTCTGGACCAGTGGGATGCTGAGCAGTGTGAGGATGCTCCCATGGAAACTGGGGAGGGGCCATGCCGAGATTGTCTTTTCCAAAAGATAAACAGGCCCCGAAAGTCCTTGTTAGAGGAACTGAAGTAATTTTAAAGAAGACGGAGAATAGACACACTTCTCCAGCTACGGAATGCAGAATCACGTCAGTTGGAGCAGACCACCAAGAGGAGAAGGGAAAAACAGCGATATGAACACAGGATGCTTCAGTTTGGGTTTCTTTCTTTGGTTTTTCAATTTCCAGCTTCTTTCTACCAAAAGACACTGCTTTAGAAAAATCCAAATTGAACATGTAGCAAATTTTTTGGCATCATCACCTGCGGGGATGACAAAAAAGGCTCCCTGGGGCGTTTCCCCTTCTCCATTGCCAGCAGATCTTCATTAACTCCTGCAGAAGTACCCAACAGAGAAACCAAGACATAGGAAAAGACACAAGTCTACTTGTAGGGCAGCAGCAGAAAGTATCCATAGAGCTGGGAGCTGCCACTTTTCCCACTGCATAACTCCAGGGGTCTTTTTCACTCCTGTATTTTGGAGAAGGGGCAGTTTCTGGGACTGTTGGCAGTGGCTGAACTTGAACAAAGACTGAAAAGTGCCCCATGTGCAGGGTATGGTCTGTGTTGTGGTCTCTGTGTCATACTGGGAACTGTTGCTCTTCCCAGCATTTTATTGGAGTCAATGGGATATTTTCAGTTTGGCTGCACTGTAGCCATGCAGGTAGAAAACCAAAATAGGAGGGAAGTGGAAGGAATTTGCTCCAAACTACTGAATTTCACAAATGTTTGAAGAAAGAACCGAGAGGTTTTTCCCCATGCCTCCTTTTAAATAAAAAAATGCAAGATTTTATTCCTTTCTATGGTATACCCTGAGGAAATCACAGAGTACTGAAATTTCAAAGATGCTTAAATCTCCTGAGGGCAGGAAACACTTATGCTGTTCTTTATAGTGGGGAAACTGAGGCACAGAAGTGTGAAGGGGCTCACACGAGACCCTGTACGGCCCCAGTGGCAAAATCCCTGGGATGCAGAGGGCTGACAGACCATAAACCTGCTGTGATCCATCCCCTGCCTGGGTATCCCCAGACCTTGCATAGGGCAAGAAAAAGGTGGCTCCAAAGAGGTCAAGGCAAACCCCTCCACTTGCATGGACCTCTCTGCTCAGCTGCTTTCAGTGACCACATGGAAGAGGGCAATGGGAGAGGGGGAAGTGGGGACAATCTGGAGTCCCCAGCATGGGGACTGAGATAGGAAGGGAGGGAAGGGAGGAAAGGAGGCTCCTCCAAGGCACTTAACCCCAGCGTGGGGATGGTTTGGTCCCATCCCCTGCACAAGAGCAAGGAGCAGCTTTGGCACGGGGCCCACCTACCGAGGTAAAAGCAGGGCAAGGAGGAGGGGGCAGAGCCAGGGCCTGTCCCAGTGGTAGCTGCCCTTGGGGACCTCAGCCACCGCTGCACTGCAGGGCTCCCTCACCTTTCCACCCTCTGAGCAGGGACATGGAGTCAGCCTGAGGTCCAGGGCTTTGCAGAGACCTGTGGGTTCATCTGGGCTGGACCAGAGGATTTAACTAATTTCTGTGCTTCCCTCCAGATCAAGCCCACTCTGTGTGGCTGTTCAGAGCCCCTAGGACCCATCCCCATGGGAAGGGGGTTCCCTCCCCTCTCCCACCCCATTGCTCTACCCCATCCTTCATGTCAAGATGAGGAATGACCTGGTCAGACCAAGCAGCAGTTACAGGACATCTGGAGACCCAGCAAGAGACACGGGAAAGACTCAACCCCAGTGGTACAAAAACACAGCCACATGAAGCAATGTCTACAATCCCTCCAGGGCTCTCCATCCATCCTATTCCAACATAGAGGTCTTTGGCTCCTCTACAGGGTTGCCCCCTGCCAGCAGCATTCCAGCATGTGCTCACTGGAAGGCTGACCCAGCTTCCCAGGGAATTAGCCCCATAAGCTGCCCCAGCAATGTCCTGGTGTCCTGTCACCTCAAAGCAGACAAACCCGGTAAGGGCAGTGACATGGGACATCATGCCCAGGATGGAGCCGGCAGAAGGCTGCTGCAACCTCTCCAGGGTCCTCCGGCTCCTTCTGCCATGCCAGCAGGTCACACAGCTGCCAGGGAGATGACAAAGCAGCATCTCAGCTGTCCTGTCCTCCAGGCCTGCCCAGCACATGGGGCAGGAGCTGTGCAGGCGTCCCACAATCGAGTGAGTTCATGCTCTCCTTGTGGGGCTGGGGCCAAAGGCAGGACCCGGCCCTGTGCTGTGCCCCCTTCCCAGGGCTCCCCCACCGTGGGGGCATCGGCTCCCGGTGCGGCCGCTCGCTCTGGCTCAGACGGCCGTGGATTGCTTGATGCTGTGGAAGCTGACGCGGGTCGGGGAGGTGGGGATGGACATGGCCCTGGCCACGCGGGCACGAATGGAGTGCTTGTCCTGCCACCGGTGCCACCGCTTCCGCACGGCCGATCGCACCTGCGCGAGACGAATGAGGGACGTTTAGTCATCACGCAGAGGCTGCTCAACAGCACCGGCTGTCCTTCTCCTCCGTCTTCCAGCCAAAAAAGCATTAATGATATGTCATTTGGTAACAAAACAGGTTCATGTGGGGTAAACTTTCCTGAGTCAGCAAAAGTGTGGGAGCATTTGGAGGAGGCAGAGGAAAGAGCTGCCCAAATATTTGGCCCCGGGATTAGTTTCTACTCTCAGCTCCTTTACTTTCTGCTGTTTGTGTTATGGGTAAGAGCCTGGGAAATGTGCTCATCCATGTGCAATCCACATGTGTATGGGGCTCACTTTGGGGAAGGATTTCCCTGGGATGGGGAGCAGCCTTGGCTCTGCTGCACCAAATCACACAGGTGCACCCTGAGAGCATCTGTTCTTGGGGATGGATTTTCCTCCTCCAGAGGAGGAGATGGACAGTCCTGTCTGGGCAAATCTGGGGCTGCAGATGTACCTGGGGCTGGGGGTGAAGCAGCAACTCTGATCATCAGAGACCTTCAGATGGGGAATTAGGGACCAGCACCCTCCAAGCCCTGTGCAGCGGTAGAGCCTCAGGCTGAACTTGTCTGCTTGCAAGGAAGGGTGTAGACCCCCACAAAAACCCCCAGCCCCCTGTGCTCACCTCGCTGTTCAGGAAGCAGTAGAAGACAGAGACGAAGAAGCCCTAGAAGGAGACAAGCAGCAGAGTCATGGCCAACAGGTACCCCAGGCCAGGAGCTTTGGAACAGCCCTGAGGTTTGGGGATGTCTGGTTTTGGGAGGGGGCAGAAGGGGATGAGGCATCAGCCAGGATGGGCTCCTCCACATCCCTTGGTGAGAGCACAGGGATAGAAGCCAGTGTGGAGGACCATTACCTGGAAGGACTCCAAAAAGGAGTTGAAGTAGATGAAGACTATCCTGGAGAACTCATCCTCCCCCGGGTTGACAAAGAACAGCATGTAGGTGATCCCCAGCAAGGGCAGCAGCACCAGTGTGGCCTTGACTGCTTTCCTAGGGGGAAAACAGGGACCTGAGCTGCTACAGTGCAGCCTTGGGCACAAAGACTCTGCCCATCCCACTCCCAGCACCAGCACGACTTGGACTGGCCTGCTGAGGCTTGAAAAACAGTGACTGGGGGAGGACAGAGCCAAGCCAGGCTGTTTTCCAGAGCAATTCCCCAGGCACTAGGCTGGTTTGAGCACTGGGCCCCTGCTCTGCTTCTCCACCCAGAAAAGGGCAGTGGAGAGCAGAGACCTGACCTTGAGCTGGCATGGAATGATTGCTTGGCTGATCTACACCTCAATTAAAAAGGAATTAAGGAGGGTATAATAATTCACACCCTTCAACACAAGTTTATGAAAACCTTATCTCAGGTAATTAATTTGATATCTTGATGTGATTACAAGTGCAGTTTGTGAAAAGTCATAGTACTGATACAGAGTGTGGGAAGGATTGGGGCTTGGCACGTCATTCCTTTGGATCAGGGGACAAGAACAATGCCAAGTCATCACTTTCTGCTTAAAGATCCTGTTAATGGACAGATTCCAACAGTAGATGAACACAGGGAAGGTCATCCCTGGAGGTTCTGAGCTGGGCAGGGAGGGGGTCTGGGTCCTGTTTTGCATCTCTGACCTGGTGGAGAGAACAGTCCCTGACACAAATAGGCTGATGACATGAAGGAGCTGGAGGGAATCGAGGACAGGAGCTGGAAAACTACAGTACAGCACATTCCCTGGTGTAACTTCTCCAGGGGAGCAGCCACGGCAGCAGGGGACATATCAGCTTTCTACCATCTAAGGTGAGCAGGAGCCCTCCAGGGCTCTCCCTTGCCTGGTTTAAGCGGGAGTGCACAGTTTATAACCTGCCAAGTTCTCCACATTTTCCTGTCCCACAGAATATTTCTGGGAAGTGAAAATGTTCTCCTGCCCAAAGGTGATAAACCCTCCCAAAATGAGGCAAGTACTGGAAAACCAAAAGTCTCTCAAAATTGCTGACTGGGACCAACCAGCCATTTCCCAGAACCTTTATCTTTGCTTACCTCAAGCTAAACCCCTCATCCCCGTTCAGTGCCCTGTGATGAGGAAAGCTGGCATTTCCCAATAATAGAACCAGGATTTTTCCATTTTCAGCTGAAAAAGCCACCCTCCACCTCAAAACAGCATCACTTGACCCAGCACACAAAGAGATTCCCCAGTTCCTGCCCACAAAATGATCGAGACAGAGGCGGTGCTGAAGCCCAAAGTGTTTTCTATTCCACTGCTCTGACCGTGCACCGCTTATGTTTTCTGCAAAATATTCCCAGCAGGCAAGGAAGGGTTAAATCTTCCTGCCTTGTGCTGTGGGAGTACTGTCTTCTTCTTTACAAGGAGGTGTTGGGGCAGCATCGATTCCTCACTCCTTCCTCAGCCTTTGCTTTTCTGTCAAGCAGTGATTTAATTCTCACCTCCATGCCAGGATTTGCAGCTCCCAGCCTGGAGACCTCATCAGGTCCCACCAGAACAGGCTTTTGCAAAGAGACTCAAATCCCAAGGGTTCACTTCAAAGGCAGAAACAGCCATCCACACTCTCCATCACAAGGCTCTCCCTGGCCCGGAGAACAACCCCAGATTTAATGACCACGTGCCTCCAAAGAGCTTTTGAGGTGCTCTTAGGTGTCTCTCCATGCTCCCAACCCCTTGCTACCTGGCTAATGGGGCTGTTCCCATCCCCACTAATCATGGGGGAGCCCAGTTCCTAGGCTGGCTTCCCGCAGGGTCGCTCATGCTCTTACCTGTACTGGATTGTCTCTGATGTGGTTGAAGCTCGAAGCTTTGTCATGAGGATTCGGACAATGTTGAATAGAAAAATGAAGTTGATCTGGGAGGAACAGAGTCCCTGGTTAGTGTCTGTTCCCTCAGCATTTCCTCCCATTTCCTCAGCAATGAGGGGAGGAAATGGGGGAGCCAGGGGAAATGGGAATGTTTCCTCTTGAACCTGATCTACTGCTTTCCATGCACCATGAGAGGATGTCTGCCTTGATTGTTTTTAAAACACTTGAACTATAAGGTTTATGAGTTTGGTCAAGGGATCAGGGCAGCAGGGCATGCCAGGAGATTGCCAAGGAAGGACAAGTGCTAGAGAAAGGGCTGAAGGTGAAAAAGTTGGAGGGAGGGGAAGCATCTAAGGTGGAGAGCAGCTGCCATCACAGCCAGGATCTGCCTGGCCCCTCTCCAGGCTGCCTAATAGCTAATGAGGGAATGGAAAGGCATCCCTGGAGCTGAGCAAAATTGACAGGAATTAGCAGTGGCCAGGCTGCCTGCCGGGCTGGGAAATGGGAAGCAGGATCAATTATTCTGTCATGCTGGTGATTTTTACTCCCTTGAGTTTTCTGAGCATTGGGCAAGGAGGAAGGAACAGTTTTGGGACTTTGTGCATGGCTTTCCCCCTGCAAACACAGGCTAGATCCCCGGCTTGTGACCTGCCACTTCTGCTCTTCTTTGTCCCTCCCCAATGGACAAAGCCCCATCAAACTGTGTTCCATGTGACCCTTGGTTCAAGCATTGCTGCTCAGCTGGGGGCCAGGAACAGAGAGGTGGAATCAAGATCAGGGAATGGAGTCAAGGATCCCAGGCTTCTGCCAATGCTTGGCAAAGTATCCACCCACATCCAAACAGTGCCAGGGCAGGGATGGAGGGACCTACTGATGCATGTGGGAGTCTGCTGATGGGACATCCCTGTCAGAGTGAGGTCTCCAGGCTCCTTCTGCAGCCCATCCTAAGCCCAAAATTGCTCAAGGGGCAGTTTGGGTGAGGGGCAGTGCTGCTGTGGGGCAGCAGAACCAGCCCCAGCAGAGTGAAGCTAAAGGAGGGGATGAGACCCTGTCCAGGAGCAGCTGTGTCCCACCTGCACACAGAAGGACTCTGTATTTAGCACACAAGGTCACTTTGCTCTTACCAGAAGCACCAGGATCATGGGGCCTTGGTAAATATAGTCAGTGTAAACTCCTGCTCGCTTCCCAAACCAGCACCTACAAGGCAAGGACAAGCGGTGTTGGGGACAAGCAGTGTCAGGGACAAGCCTGCCATGGAAGTGACCTGGATTGATTCCTGTCCTTGCACAGTCTCTGTAAGTCACTGTCCATGAGGTGAAAGCACTAAAACTCAAACTGCTGCAGCCATCGTGGAATATCTTCCCTGGGAACTCAGGAAAAGGAGATGCATATGGGCTTGTGGGAGTGTTTATGGGCCCCATATGGATGTGGGAACTGGTTATTGCAGGACAAGCAGGGACACCCTCCTCGCAAAGGAGGTGACTGTCCCACTCTGCTCTGCATGGGGATGGCCTCACCTCATGTCCTGGGAGCAGCTTTGGGCACAAAAATGTAAGAAAGATTTAAATCCATTAGAGAGTATCCAAAGGAGGGACACGAGGATGGGGAAAGGTCTGGAGGGGCCACACGAGGAGCAGCTGAGGGCACTCGGCCTGTCCAGCTGGAGCAGAGGAGCTGAGGGCAGAGCTCAGCGGGGCTGCAGCTCCTCCCCAGGGGCAGCTCCGATCTCTGCTTCCTGGGACAGGGACAGCACCCAGGGAAATGGCCTGAAGTTCTGCCAAGGAGGTTTAGATTGGGTATCAGGGAAAGGCTCTTCCCCCAGAGGGTGCTGGGCACTGCCCAGGCTCCCCAGGGAATGGTCCCAGCCCCGAGGCTGCCAGAGCTCCAGGAGCGTTTGGGCAGCGCTGCCAGGGATGCCCAGGGTGGGGTTGTTGGGGTGTCTGGGCAGGGCCAGGAGTCAGACTCGATGATCTTTGTGGGCTCCTTCCAGTTCAGGATATTCTGTGATTCTCCAGTCTCACACACAGGTCCGGGTCAGCTCTGCCCCCAGCAAACCCTGCAGGAGCTCACTCAGGTGTATCTCTGTCCTGGGAGCACCTTGTCAGGGTTGTTCAATCAGTGCCTGTGTGAATAGCACAGGGCTTCGGAAGTCAGCAGGGAAAACTACCTCTGGAAAACACAACAAGCTGCCATTAATCTCAACGGGCTCCTTTCAACTTCCCACTCTGGAATGAACTCTCAGGTACCTGTTAAGACCTTCATTAGCAGGTATCTGTAAAAATTGCTCACATGAGGGTAATTTAGATCTCTGCTGGTTAAATCCCAGCTCCCTTTAGCAAACCTGTTGTAGGAGATCTGGTTTAATCTCTTTTCCCCCTTAAAAATCGCATTTGCCTTTTGAGGAGAAACAAGCAGGGACAAGGCTGTAGGCAGGGCTCGTGCTGCAGAGAGCTGAAAGGTGGGATAAAAGAAAGAATGGAAGAATATTACCCTTTTTTTCCTCCCTGGCAGAGTCCCTGACACAACTGATCCCTGAGGATTCGGGATAGAAAGAAGAATGGGGGATAAGAGCAATCAGGCTCACTTCTCGTTGTCATAGTAGAGCTTCCCGATGGCCCAGGCGATGATGATGGGAAAGGGGATACCTGCAGTGGAACACACAGGTGAGTCTCAGGGGTGTAAGGTCACCACAAAACCACACTTTTTGGGGTTTTCTCACACACAAACCACCCAGTGAGATGACGTGTCCATGCATATCCCATCTTCCTGCTCCTGGCACCCTTTTTGCAGCTCTTTGTGTACAAGAAGAACTGGAGCAGGGGACGGAGGGGGCATCAACCATCACTAAACCCTGGGTGCTGCTGAGTGAGGGGAAGCCTGACACTCACACCAGCCGATGCAGATGAACATCCACTTGCGGAGCTTGTCCGTGGAGTAGGTGAGCACGATGGCTGTGTGCAGGTAGCAGCCCTCGCCGAACATCCAGAAAAAGTTGGTGACATGGAAGTAATTGTAGGCAGCAGTAACCAAGCGGCACCAAACCTGCCAGGAGATGTAGAGCCTGTTGAACTTTGCGTCACAGTGGTGCAAACAATGTACGGAGCAGCACAGACCCTGGCAGAGCAATCGAACCCCTGTTTCTCATACACCTGGATTGCCCCCAGCCACCAGCCAGCCCTATTTGCCCCCTGAAGTTGCTTTTGTAACCACACCTTAGTGACTTCAAACTGAAAGAGAGTATGTCTGGGGAAGAAATTCTTCCCTGTGAGGATGGTGAGGCCCTGGCACGGGCTGCCCAGAGAAGCTGTGGCTGCTCCATCCCTGGAAGTGTCTGAGGCCAGGTTGGGTGGGGCTTGGAGCAGCCTGGAATAGTGAAAGTGTCCCTGTCCATGGCAGGGGAGTTGGAACTAAATGATCCTTAAGGTCCCTTCAGACCCAAACCACTTTGTGGCTCTGTGATCTCCAGGGTCACCTCGCACCCTTCAACTGCTCAGGACTGAGCTCAGCCTGGCAGACCTGCACCTACCACGTTGCTCTCGTGCACCTCTGGGTTCATGGTGAGCTGCACCACGAACCACGTGGCATTGCGTAGGATGAAGGCTGTGATCAGGTTCCAGTGGATGATGTTTCTCAGGCACCGGATGCTCCTGGAGAGGGGTGGAACAAGGCACCATCAGAACAGGGGGACTGGGGACAGTGCTGTTTGTGGAGCTGAGTGTCTCTGCTGGGACCCCCAGGGTGACCTGCTGGGACCATGCCCTGGGTGAGGCAGACAGGAAGACCAGGAGGTGGAAGGCACCAAGGAGGACCTTCTGCCTCCATAATCAGGTGCTTTAAAAAAGCAGCAGAAGAAAAACAACCCTGAGATAGGCAGGATCCCTCCAGCCTGGAGAGCAGTGACTGTGGGGGAGGAGATGGCAAAGCACAGGGGCTGGGTCCATCCCTGCCTGAGGTGACCTCACAGGAACAAGGCAGCCAGTTTTTCACTCACCGCAGGCGCATGAAGAGGACAAAGGCGACGAGGAGGGCCCCCAGCGAAACACAGTGGCCCAGGTAGTTGATGATGACGGCAATGTGGTAGTGCAGCTTACTCTTCCTCTGGGATGGGGGGGAGATGGGCAGAGGGTCAGCAGCAGCCCCGGTACCAGCACAAACCCACCTCCTCCACCACATCACCTCCAGCAGCTGCACCACAAATTTTGGGCCCCTTTTCAGGAAATTGGAGCCTACCTGGGGGCAGGCCAGTGGGAATGGAAGGCCATGGGGCTAATGTGGGAAGGAGAGGCACCAGCCTGGTTGCATATCCCACTCATACCACAGCAGCTCATAGGACAGCTCAGTGCTGGGACATCCCAACCCATCCTCTGGGGAAACCCTGCTGGAATTCAGCTGAGCTCACTGGAATCTTATATCTCAGTTCATCCCCCATTGCCCTGGGGGCAGCTGAGAGGCTGGGATGAATTTGGGCAGAGGGAAGGTGTGAGTGATAATTGAATTAATTGATCACTCCTGCTGTTAGGCACTCATCCAACCTGTGAATTAGCAATTAAGTGAGTGAGAAAACCATTCCCGGCAAGAGATATCAGCATCTTAAATACCAGAGTTGATATCAACTGCAAATGAACAACTCATATCTCTTCTCCTCTGCTTCGAGGGGTGGCTTGACCTGCTCAGGGGCTTGTAATTCTTGATCCCCAGTTTTTTATCTCTTTCAGCTTCCTAAATATCTCCATTATGTCATTGCCAGCAGGAAAGGATGGGGTTTTCACTGAGTGCTGTGTCAGGAGGGAGCTGCAGGAGAGTGACAGGGCTGATCCATACCCAGAGGCCCTGGGGAGCTCACACTGCCAACCCTCTTGGATTTTAATGGAAATGGAAACAGGCGTGACTTTATTTCTGATGGGGAATAAAAATGCAAATCAAGGAGGGGGTCGTAATTGCCACGTGCAACTTTATGCTGGGATGCACTGCATGCTCAGCCCTCAGCTCCCATGGGCCATTCCTGGCCCGGATGCTGTTGCCTTTCAAAACTCCATCATCTGTCTCTCACCCTCCTGCCAAGAGCCCAGGGACTCCCCAGCTCCTACCTCCTCACTGAGGATCTCCTGGCACTGGGAGTAGTTGACACGCGCTGCCCAGCTCCCGTTAGCGAGGCATTCTCTGTACCCATTATCTGAAAGAGAGGATGCCCATCCAAGGGTTACCACTGCATGGGGATGGACAGAGACATGTGACCTGACTGGCACTAATGCAGGGCACTGGCATCAGGCCAGTGGCATTTTCTGCTTTTAAGGCAGCTCAGCTACTGCCGTGGTCACAATTGCAGAACTAAAATCCTTGGAATATTTCAGACCCGCTCAAGAGCTTTGGGTCTGCACCAGCTCTGCCCTGGGCACTGGGGGACCCCAACACCTCCTTACCATGCACAGGAATGCAGTGCAAGCAGCACCAGTTAGACTCTTCTTCCCTTTCTCTCTGCTGTTTGCTTGGGTGATCATGTGCCATCCCACAATCTCTGCTGAGATGACAGCATGAAGTTTCACTTCTCTCCCTGAATTGGGAGCTTTTTTGCCTCCCAGTGAGGACAGTAGGTGGCAAGGCTAATTGGGAAGGAATGGCCAGGGCACCCCAGAGAGTCTGTGAGTGGTGTCAGCAGCGGGGTGATGCCAGCACTGGGGTGAGACTGGGCTCCCATTAACGGGAGACCGTGAGCCTCGTCAGGGTGATGGGGTGGGAAGGGCTCACAGACAGGCTCGAGCTGCGACTGTTGCAGAGAGGCTCCTACAGCGGCACAGGAGGCACTACAAAGCAGGAGCTGTGTCTGTGCCATTCTCCACGGCTGCAAGAATGTGCAGGATGAAAAAATTTATGTTTTTTATGGGAAGCAAGGTGTTTCTTTCATCAAAAACAGTACTTGGGTGGTCAGAAACTCAACCTAATGTTAGGAATGGCTTTGGACACTTTTCATATGCTGTTGCTTCATTCTCTGCTCCCAGCATGTCAATGGCAGTGACAGCGCAGCCACCTGTGCCAGGAGGGGACGAGGTTCAAAGTCCCCAGTCCTTGCTCAGCTGAGGGCTTCAGACCCCTGTGCCACTTCCAAGGGCAGGGCAGGACACTCCTCTGCCTTTGTTTCCAAGATGGAGACATCAGCCCTCTCCTCCTCCCAGGAGGACCTGCTTATAAAGCTCTTTCTCTGAACCGACCCTCCCTGAAATCTGGGGTCTGAGGCGCTATTTTCTTTTTGGTTGATGAGCTTTGTTCCCAGAGGTGTACTGTCACTTGTGCCCCAGAACCCTCGCTCGCTGTGCCCCCAGCAGCACTGCCTCTCTTACTGGTGGTGTTGTACCGGACACCGTAGAAGTACTCGGGGCAGGGCCGAGCCACCAGCTGTCCCACCGCGCTCCGGGGCCAGCACGTGCCGATCAGGTCCACCGAGGCGTTGCACTGGGGACCTGAAGGGGTGAAGAGGACAGGGTTAGCAGAGGTCTGTGGGCCACTTCCAGGCTGTTGAAAGGTCAGGATTTGCCTGGAGAGCTGGGGCTGCTGGATGAGCTGATGGGTCACTACAAGCTCAGCCCCCAGAAAACCCTCATGGCAGATACCACGTGGGGGCTGTGCAAGACTCCCAAGGGCTGATTGAGCCATCCTGGCCATGACTATTACTCTGGTCCTGTCTAAACTACTGGGCTAAGCCCAGTTCTGGCAGAAACCTGGTTTTAGACCTGGCTTCCAAGTCCACTTGAGGTTCCCTGGCTCTGGTGTCCCAGCCCTGCTCCTTCCTTCAGCCGTGACTTTGGCATCCAGCCCCACAACAAGCAATAAGCCAGACTTTCTCTTCCTCAGTGGTGTATCCAGTCTGGTTCCAAGCCTCTCCAAACATCTTACACCTCCTGGCTGCAAAATCTCCTTCCCAGCCATTCCCGTTGGTCTCTTCCAGTCTTTCCGGGGTAGAAAATTCCAAAGCTGCTGCTGCTGCTATTTCAGATTTCAAGGATTTGTGTGATTTTCCCAGCTACACAAGTGTGCTAATGTAGGCATTAGGTAGGCCAGATTGCAGGCTTTTTTATGTATAATTTGTGTATATTTAGAACAACATGTACTGTAGCTAAATATGTCCCTGCTCCATCTCACAGTGCGGTCAGAAGCACAATGGCTGCAGTATCTGTATACTACAATCCAAGACAAGCAGCAGAGGGGTGAGCAGGAGATGCTGGAAGGGGCAGAGTTCAGTCCAGACCACTCCTGGGTACCAGAGATGTTTGTGCTGCTGGCGCAGAGACAGAAATTGCCACTTCCTAAGAAAAAACAGCCCAATTCACAGCTCCTTGGGTGCGAAAACACAGCATTTCCTCTCCCCCTGGATTCGTGGTTGTTATTTGAATGCCTTTCCCAAAAATTCCTGTGGATGGAGCTGACTAAAGAGTGACCAAAGAAAAAAAAGCAAAATACTGTTGATGATGATGTTTTTTTTGAGGAATATTTTTTTCATTGATTGTCAGAAAAATTGGCTCCTTGTTATTTTGCGATGTTCTCAGAGAAAATTTTCAGGGCTTTTAGCGTCTTCTTCAAATATCTTAGCAAGGGAAAACAACTCCCAAGCATGTGAGCTGGGGAAGCATCAGAGCATGGTGAGTGTTACCTTCTGCCTCCCATAGCTTGTAGGGAGAAATTAATTTTAACAATGACCTTTGCTTTTAGCTTTGCTAATGTGTAGGGTTGCTGTGGCAACCTTCCCTGTAAGTTAACTGTTTTAAGCCTGTATTTTGTAGGAAAGAAGGTGCCTTTAATCACGTGTGTATCTGTGCCTTTCTGCATCTATTTGAATTTATTGAGCTCCTTCGTTGTTTTGACCCAAATTTGACAGAGAAATAGAGGGTCAGCCAGGTCACAAGCTGCGTGAATGTCTGCAGCAGGAAAAGCTTCACTTGGAACAATGCAGCACAGGAAAATGGGGCTTGCACAGCGCTAATGCCCATGGCAGCTCCTGCAGCTATCACAACCCCTCCCGGGGACCTGTGGGGCTAAGCACAAACTCCATTTCCCCCGCATCCTCTTGTGCTTCAGTTTCCCTCCTGCACTCCAGGGGCTGTTCTGGGGGACAGACAGAGATTGCTCAGGGAAGACAAATAGAAAGAGTGAGTAATTAAAAGCCAGCAGGGCCAGAGAGCAACAATGATGATACTCTCCACCAGTGAAGCAAACCCACAGCAATGCCATTAATAACCAAACCCAGGAGAGACTTGTGGAAATGATGTGGCCAGACAGAGGTGCATCATCCTGTGATATGTCTGTTCAAGGCTGGATTTAATATCTCCACCTTTCTCCAAGGCACTTGGTGTGATGCTGCTTGGCACTCCCAATAGAGCACGACGGGATCCCACCGGGCACCAAACCCAGTGGTTCCCACCACAGGGAAGGTGCAGAAGCATCACCAGGAGCTCAGCCCTCCTCGTCCCATGGGTTGGGGTGGTGCTGTGCGGTGACATTTGGGTCTGGGGCTGCAGTCAGATGAGGAGAGGCTCAGCCAGGCTGTTGGATGCTCCTGGATCTCTCCTTGTGCTTCACCCCTGTGCCGCCACCGGCAGCATTCGGAGCTCTGTCCCAGTAGATTTTAATCTAGTGGGTGGCTGTAATATTTTTCCTAGGCTCACACTGAGAAAGGCTTGATGAAGAAAAGCTGCAGAAAACAGATGCTGCTCTTTCTGCTCTCTCCAGCATACAGAAAAGAGAAAAAAAAACCCTTCTGATGGGGAAGGGATAAGTAAAACAGTGAAGACGAAGAGTGTCATGAGGGCTGAAACATACCCTTTGCCCAGCACAACTCTCTGCTCCAGCTCCTCCCCAGTGGCACCTGTCTCCCAGCATTTAGAGCAGTGTTTAGCATGGAAATGATATGTCTCAGTGCTAAATGCTTCCCTGCCTGCTCGGTGGCCCATCCGCATTTGAAGGGGGATTATTCTCCAGGTTCTGCACACATGTGCTCTGTCTTCTCAGCTCCACTGGCTGCACAGGTTTGGTATTTGCAGATTTATAGCAAGAAAGGTCAATGAATTTCCTACCTGCACTCAATCCCCCTAATGGGGCTTCTTCCCACACAGAAACATGGTGTTTGGAGGAGGAAGGAGCAGGCCCTACTCTGAGACAGGGAATGTGGCACAGGGGAAGTCACTCCAATCCCTTCTCACCCTATTGCCTTTGGGTTGTGCTGCTCTGAGGCAATATAAAGCATTTACTGTTTCTGAAGAAAAAACTGTCTGTCCAGGGACTTACACTGGGACAACTATATCACATTAGCTGTCTCAGGGTAACTGCAGCAATATCCCATCTGTTTCTATAAAACATCCTTCTCCAGCCTGCTTCCACCATTCACAGAGGCCTCCCAGATGGCTCTGTGCTAGAGCCACAAACCGTGTGAAACCCAGCAGGGTAAAGCTCTCCACTCCCAGCCAATCTGCCAAAAGATTTTGAGAAATTTAAAGAGGATGGAGCATGTTTATCCTGGTCTAGCAGTACCAAAAGTGTGGCCACAGTGCTCAAGAGCTGGTACAAGGAGGTCTGAAGTATCATCATACCATCAAGCCATTGCTGGGATGCTCTGAAGACGAGTAAAGCAAAGGCTGTGCTGACGTAACTGTGCTGGTAAACACATCCTGCTTTACGCTGAGCAGAACTGTGCACCAGCACAACGTCCCAGTTTGCTGCTGTGCACAGACACAATTTTGAAGGGAGGAAGGGTGAAGCCTCTCTCCCCTTCTGCAATGCAAAGGGGCCAGGAGAGATGACGGAAGTCTGAATGACAGGCTCATTCTAAGTGGCTGGAAGTGATGGGGTTATTTATCTAAGGTGTCTCAAGAGGCTAAGAGCAGAAAGTTGTTAACTCATATCTAACTTATTAACTCATAACATAACTACCTGTCCTGAGCTCTTGTTCAACCACAGTTATCTCTGTCCAGCCCTGATGTCCTCTGTGATCACATTGCTGCTGCTGCCTAGAGCCTCTGGCTCCCTGAGAATGTCCCCTGTGTCTCTGCTGCAACATTTGCATTTGGCAATCAGCTCTTCATATCTAATCAAAATACAACTCACTGTGATGCTTGATGCATCAACTGCAGCCAAACCACAAAAAGCTCTTTGTCCCTCCCAGGCAGCTCTACCACAGTGGTGAAGCAGAAAGAGCCATTTTACATCTTATTGCCCCAAAACAAGGGCCTTTGGGGGATGCTTGTACTTCAGGTGCTGATGTGCCACAGAGGGGTGGCTGGGTCGAGCTGCAGAGTCACTCAGATGTTAAATGCATGAGTAGCACCTTGAGGCATTGAGGGAAATGGCACTGGGGGACAATTTATATTAACATGGGGTAGAAATTGGGTTGGTGGAGCTGTTTGCCTTTCCTCTGGGCAGGGGTGGGTGCTCAGGATGGCTGGGCTACCCGCTGTAGCTACCTCAAAGTAGATCCTTGCTCACACCCTACCTCCAGCACTGCTTTCGGTGGCGTTGGGGGGTTCTGTTTACCTTTGTAAGACTCCATTCCTTAAAAAATCCCCAGCAATCCTCCCAAGCATTCAAGTTCCACGATCGTTGGTATAAAATAATTACCCAGGCCAATTAAGCATTATGATAGCGATGGGTCTTTATAATGAGTTTTTGGTTTGTTGCTATAAATAAAAGGCACCAAATCTGGCTTGTGCTGTTGGTATCTGATGCATCTGCTCAATGTTGTCACTAAGATGATCCATGTACAGCTTTACAGCATATATATATATACACACATGTATATATGTATATGTATGTATAATGTAGAGGGTTGTGTTAGGGGCTTATCTTGGTCTCCTGACATGAACCACGGAATGTTTGGGGGTGTGTTATAACCAAGGGTGGCAGGAAGTGGTTTATTCCCTGGGGTTGGCTGGGATTTGGTGGTGGGTGAATGAAGCATCACAATCCCTCCTTGGCAGATTTTTCCCAGCAGAGCCTTCTAGTTTGGCTGCAATTGAACAGAGCCTCTGGCAGTGACTTCACTGCATCCAGTCCAAAGTACAGTTTAACTGCTGTAGCTGCGGCTCACACTGGGACGTGCCAGGACACAGTTTCCTGCTGGAAACCCACATCATCTTCCATCCTCCACTACTGTATAATCTATGAGTATCAGTGAGTGGCTACTGACATCCCTGTTTCCCAAATGATGGAGCAGAATGGCTTTATCGACACCAGTGTATATGTAAACCACAGACATGAGAGTTTTGTTTCCCAAACCTTCCCTGTACAATGTTTCTCCCTCAAGTCCCTGCCCAGACTCATTGCTGCATCTCTAACCTCTGCTCAGCTCCTTTATTAATATCTCTGCCTCGGTGGGAGAGATGCCAATGAGACTGAAGAGAAAAGAGTTGCTGATGTTAATTTGACCTTAATGAATTTAAATTCCAGACTCACCCCAGGGGAGTCAGTGAGTGAATGAAAGAGCAGTGGCACAAGGGCTGCTGGAGCACCGTCAGGGCTTTGGGAGCTGAGCTGGAGTGGGTGGAAAGGCTCTTGGTCAAATTGTCACCTGCTGTGAAATGTGTTACCAAACTTGTCTGATAGTGCCTGCGAAGGATATGTTCTCATCACTCACTGCTTCTCAGCCACAGGATTTTGCTGTCCCTGGAACAATTAGATTTGCCTTATTCAATGCAAAGCTAAGCTCCCTTTCCCCCTTGAAAAAACCTTCAGTTAAAAACCCCCAGACATTTCTTTTTTTCTGCTTAGGTTTGGTGTCATTTTTCTTTGCTTTAGGTGAACTGGCACTGGCATGAAACATTTCTTCCTGACAAGGAATTTTCTGTGCTCTCCTCTCTCCTGAGCACACACACGGGATTGAGGCTAAGAATTCATTGTGATAACAAGCTCAAACGAGTGGATTGTGAGGCCAGGACAAGAGAAGGATGTGAGCAATTGGGTGGCAACTCCTTGGGCTGACCCAGGCTTGAGAGCTATGAATGGCAAAAAAAGCCCTTGAGAGTGCCCCGAGCTCACTCTGCTAGAGTGCGTTCTGCTGAGCTGCTTTGGAAAAGCCTCATTACTAATTAGGAAGAGCCTTTCCCATCTGCTCAGATTCCCCCTTCCTTCCCTAGGAAGGCAGTCCTGCAGCTGCAGGGAATGCTTTGCCCCGGTGAATGAAATGACCTTGTCCCTCCCTGATGGACTTTGTGGCAGGGCGAGAAGCAGCTGCACACAGACCCTGGGGAGTTGAAATCACCAGCCAGAGAAATCCATGATCTTAGTCAATCTGGGAGCCCTTGGGACAGCACCTATCCACCCCAGACAAGGGATGCTGATCCTCATTGCTTCCCTTTTCAAGCCTAATCTGAGACTTTCTTGGCTTGCAGATGTTTGGGGTACAGCTGACCCCACTTCCCAAATGCACCACATTGACCTCAAGTCCAGCCTGATATTCCTTCATCACTGCTACTGTGGGAGGCAGCTCTCTGACGGAGCATCCAGCTGTGCCCCTGTGTCCCAGTCCCAGACAAAATCAGGGGCTCACTGAGAGGAATTTTTGATGGATACCTAAACTATCAAGTTGGAGCATCACACCTTTGCACACATCAGTTGTGCAAAGAGCCTGAATTCCTGGGGATATCACCCTGCACTGGGGACTTGAAGGAAAATGGGTAAATCCATGGTGATAAGAGGGCAGGACAGGAGAGCTCTGTGAGGCTCAGCTGCTCCATGCCCTGCCATGAGAGTTTGCACCACTTGCACCCCCTGAGCCTGGAGAGCATGACCCCAGTGTGCCTCTACCCCACTGCTGTGGCAGAGACCTTTCCAGCTCAGGGCACAAGCCTAGAGAGCGCTGGCACCCTGGTGACATCACTGTCCAGCCACAGATCCTCCTTAAAACAGGGAGATCAAGGGACTGCTGACCAGGGAGAGGAGGAGAGCCCATGCTGGGCTGTGCTTCGGAGGAGGGATGCTGCCCACAGGCACGAGGCGGTGCCTGTCCGTGCATCCAGCAGATCCCCTGCTGAACCATGCGCTGGGGGACTGCTGGGCTTGTGTTAGCCGCATGTGTCATTTCCCAAGGGTTGTGAAGACATTGACAAATTAAGTCTCAGGGCCCTGCTGCAATTCTCATTAGCATAATCCTAACGACTCTTCATGTTAAATAGCCTCAAATCAAAGTTCCCAGTTTAGTAAATATCTCTCCATAGGAATCGCTGCCTCCATCAGGCAGGGCCTAAATGGACTCCAAGGACCAGGGCTGGGGCTGAGCTCCGCTTCCCAAGCAGACATAAGAAAATTAGTTTTACCTCTACTTTTTGTTCTAAGCCCCCTCCTCCAGCTGGAAGTGGCTCTCGCATGTGCCAACCCCATTCAAATTAATGAGTTGCTCAGGAATTGCAGGTTGGGTGTGTAGAGACAATGGACAATTTGCAAATCTGAAGCCTCATGGTCTCCCCTCTGCCAGGGAAATGGACTCTGAGGTGCACTAAATCCTGCTTGGATTAAGGCTGATAAATCCCCACTGAGCAAAGCCCAATCCTTGCAGAAAGCAGCATTCAGTGCTTGAGGATGGTGGTGATTCCAGGGCAATCCATCAGCAAACCACAGCAGAAATTCTCCCCACTTTCTGACCTCTCCCTGGGGCTTGGGAGGTTCCACCAGTGGGTGGAAAAGGCCACGAGCTGGGCATGAGGATTCTCTGGGACCTGCCTGCTGCCCTGGGTCAGGATTTAATCACAGCTTAACATGGCCAAGGACAGGCCCTCTCTGAGCAGAGTGATGAAAGCTTCAGGGAGCAAAGCACATGAGCGATGACCAAGTTTCTTCTCTGACCAGACACCCAGGCATTGCCATTCCACAGGCAGCTTTGCTGTCCCTCGGCTTTCTGTCTCCACCTGTTGGGCTTGGGATGCTTCTTGCAGGGCAGTGGTAGCCTGAGTTTGGCCAGATGCTGGATCAGCTGGTGCCAAGATGGGATTTGTTAAGAAGGAGCTGTTAATGCTGCTGTTAATGGGTGGTGGGCAGCCATCCCTCAGCTCCGGGTCCCCATGGCCATCCCTTAGTGCCCAGTCCTGTGGCCATTCCTCAGTGCCCATTCCTGTGGCCATCCATCACCCTGAAGGAGATTTGGTGCCCACTCTGATTCTCATTCAGTCATGGAAAATCAGCACTGCAGCATCCCAGAGCTGGAGACGACTTTTATCCTTGTCCCTGTGAGCTCCATTCCCTCTCACACTTCTCCTCCCCCAAAACTTGTCACTGACCCAGACCTGTCGCTGCTGAGGTGACATCCAAGTCACGTCCTGAATATAGGCTAAAAGCCAGTTTTGGCACAAGCCCTGACCTGATTGGATCAAACCCACGTACAGTGTTGAGTAGGAGCGGGCTGTCCATGACCCTGCTGCTCCCACGCAGCAGGGCTGAGCCAGCCCTGGCCATAGCCATGTCCCCAGAAGCTCTTCGTGACTGGTGGCCTCCCAAAGTGCTCAGTGGCACCTGTGTAGGAGTGCCGGGGGATGGAGGTTGGCTGAGTCCTCACCCATGGTGGCCACACTGCACTGGTGATGTGGTCTCCGCAAAAAGTCAAGACCTCCAGTCATCATCCCTGGGCAGGGGGATGGTAGAGGGGTGGATATAGGGGCCAAAGTCCTGGTGTCCCTGGGCATGGCAGAGAATAGGCAGCCCCCTGATGTCTCTTTGTCCATCTCCCCCTCTGCCCAAGAGACATTTATTTTCTTTATTTTCGTCTCTTCTGAGATCTGCACCTTCTACCTGCCTCCACTGTCACCCTGCAAGAAGGCTGCAGCAGCACCAGCAGAGGGCTGCTGTGCAGCCTGTGCACATCCCACCTCCCCAAAAAGGACCCACGCAGCAGCAGATCAGCCCAGAGACACCCCTGACACCCTCTTCCAAGCACTGGATCCCCTGGGGGTGGCTCGAGGGGGCTGGGGATGAGGGACACTCACCAGTGTGGTTGGTGATGGGCGGCAGGCTCTCGCAGTACTGCTCCTGGATAGAGGCTGCAACCAGGCTATCCCAGAGGAGAAACGCCTGGATGGGGAGAGAGCAGATGGGGCGGGGTTATATGTGCAATATGCTGCTTCCCTGTCCCCAAATGCCTCCTTGGGTCAGAGCTGGGCTTGCCCATGTCTTGGTGGGTACTACCCCCAACGCTGCACAATGGACACGTACCCATTTTCAGGATGTTTTCCCAGGGAAACTGTGCTTATCCGAGCCTGAGGCTGAAGGACTGCTCACCCGCTGATCTTCTCCTGCCTCGAACATCCCCCTTGCTGAATTGGGGAACCTCTTCTATTTAGCATTTTAATCAACACTTTTGGGTTTAGCGTCTTTGAATCCTGAGAGCAGACAGGGGAAATGATGAGCCTGACACCACGCTAGGATTTTCAATCCCTTATTGAAATCACAGCCTGGTAAGCTGTCAGTGGGAAGATGTTCATACACGTCCTTAAGGAGATCTGATCCTCAGATAACCGGATGTGGCTAAAGCTTTTTTTCAGGAGAATTGTCAGCAAACACCAACATTCCCACTGAGTCGGAAAGCACTGACCAGGATCTACCCAGCTCTGCTAAAATTCTGCCTGAGGAGCTATTTTGGAAAAATGATTATTGAATTATCATGCCTTTGCAGGAGTTTGGGGAAACTAAAAGTGAGAAAGGCAATTGCCAGGATGAAGGCATTGCAAAGACGGCAGAGGGATGGTGCTGTTGGTCCCAGGGCTCACCAGGGTGTCAGGCAAGGGAAGGAGGGGACCTGATATTTTGCAGCACACAGATTTCTGCACAAGCAGCTGCCCACTCTCTCCTCCAGCTCAGAGAAGGGTGACACAGGCTCATCCCCTCTGCTCTGGGCACCAGCACTAATGGTGGATAGGGCTCAACTCCACTTTTTTCAACACTGACCAAACTCCTTGGAGACAAGTCACTGATTAAATGGCAGAGCTGCGCCCCAAAATACATCACATACAGATCCCTTGGGAAACAGCCCTGAGCCTGAAGGCAGGAATGGCCGCACCTCCCCTGCTTGCAGGCAAGGCCCCAGCTCCTCAGGGACAACAACCTCTGCCTTCCCCATCAGCCAGGCTGATTCCTAGTGCCTGACCCCCTTCCTGAGTGCCATTTACCTCCCAAACTGCTGTGAGCAGGGAGAAGACGTTCCTCGTCTTGCCCCTGAGCCGTAGAAACACTGTCTGCTCTTGCTGGCACACCCCGCCATCCCCACGTCTTACCAAGGCATTAGCAGGATTTATTCAGACACGGAGACAAGCTCAGCACCCACTTGCTCTTTTACAAACTGTTTACTGCCTTGGGAAGCTGATTTTGACAGCAAGGGAGATGTCAGGCAGACATATAAATGAAGCTGAGAATATCTCCCTTGTTGTGACTGCTCCAGATGGCACAGGGGATCGACAGCTCAACCTTGCCCCGACGCGGGCGCTGCTCGGAGCTCCCGGGTGCTGGTCCTGCAGGAGCCCAGCACCTCCTCAGTCTCCTTTCAGAAAGCTGAGACCACCCAAACCATAGACAGGGAGGAATTAAGGTGTAGGGGGTCTACTCCCCTCTGTGTTGATGGCCACAGCTGGTGCCCGCTGGACCTGGTGGCTCTTGGCACGGGCATCTGCGACAGAGGGGTTCTGCCCAAAAGGGGCTGGGATGGTTCATCTACCTGAACAGGCTTTCAAGTGTTAATTGGATGTGTTTCTCCTAATCCCAGCCTGCTCCAGACTGGCAGTGCCCATTCTCCTTCCAGACACAGGGAGAGGTCTTGGCGCTGAGCAGCCCATGGACCAAGCCAGAGCCAGAGAGGGTGTGGATGGAGCATCCTCTTTGTAGGCTTTGTAAATGAGCTGAAATGGCTACAGGAGGAAGAAAGAAAGGAAAATAAGGATCCCCAGAACAGAACTAATACTAAGAGCTTTTTTACCAGGCTCTGAGTCTTGTCTCACTGCAGTGTGGCCAAAGCTCTTGACAGAGGCAAAGGTTTCGTCCCACTCCTGACAGCCTTTCAAGGGGAAAAAGCAGGGGGAAGTGGCAGCTGCAGGGGGATTTGCCTCAGTCAAAAACCCTCTGATCTGGCACTTGCTGGTCACTGTCTCATCCGCTTTTCTCTTTGTGGCTTACTGCAACCCCTCCCCATGCTTTGCAGAGAGAACAGGTCAAAGCTCTGTCCTTGAAGAGCTTCTTGTGCCAGAGCATCGCTGCCATTGGATGCCACATGGCGCCCAGCAGGGCCCAGCCTGGCCGGGCTGGAGCCAAGCTCGCCTTAAGAGCCCCGACACGGCAATGGGTCGTGCTCAGGCCAGAGAGCGGCCATCTCCCTCCGCCCTCCCGGCCCTGCCTTCACACAGGCCACTGCAGATCCCGCTCTGCAGGCAGGAACACCTCTGTGACATCTCTCAGCCTGCCAAAATCCTGGAGAGCCTCAGCTGAGCACTCATCTGCCCGGGAAGGAAGGCAATCTGCTCTTCTGGAAGCAGCCGGTTCGTACAGTGCTCCCAGTCAGCCCGGAGAGCTGCTCCCACAAGGATGGATGATGGTTCTGCTGGGACCTGCATGGGCCCCATGAGGGCCCGCACTGGCAGCAGCTTCTTCTCCATCAGGAGCCACCAATGTCTCCCCTGCTGTTCCCTCAGCATCTGCCCAGCTCCCTCCCAGGCCCTGTTTTAAACACAGAGATGGTTCTGGTTTAACCCTGGACCTCACGGAGCACCAGCATCCTTCCTTTCATCCCCACATTTTCTGTAGCAGGACCAGCCCCCGCCCCAGTCCTCCCTGCACAGCTCAGACACCAAAACCTGGCACTGCTGCCATGTTTCCTGCATCTCACACACAGCAAACATCTGCTGTGTCCCACCACCCACCATGCCAGGGCTGTCTCAGAAGGGAAACTGAGGCATTGAGGACCACCTGCCTCAGGTCACTCAGGTCATGGGGTACTGTGTGGGGCAGATCTCTGTGATCTGGACACACCAACCATGTCCTTGTGCCACCAGGGCTCCAAGAAAACCACTGAGGTGTTTTGGAGCTGTCCCTGTGCCTGTGAGGGGACAGGGTGGTAGGTCCCCTGGGCCAGGAGATGCAGCGCTGTGACTGTGTCAGGCTCACCAGCACTGGGGGTCTGGCTGCTGCCGTGGGGGTGAGCAGCACAATCACACACACATGGTGTCAGTCTTTGTGACCTGCCACTGACCTGGCAGAAAAATTCAATTAATAACAATTAGGAATTAATGTCCCCTTGTGGTGCTTTTGCTCCACAAAGCAATCCACGGATACTAATTAATACATTCACATCCAACTGCAACATCACCCCCTGCACTGTGCTACCCAGAGACAGGCCTGTCCCCCCCTGCCCTGCTATCTTATTGCCTCAAACAAGAGGGGATCTGCATGGCAGGAAGGGCTGACAGCTCTGAACAGGAGATAGATGGCTCGTAGCCTAATTAGCAGTCTCGGGGGTCCAGGGCCGAGGGGCTGTAATTGGAGAGCAGAGCGATTAGTGGGACTGAAGCCTGGGATGAAGCCGTGGGACACAAGGGCTTTGCACAGAGCTGGGGAGGGCAGTGGGAGCAGTGCACAGTGATGGCCATCATGACCTTCCCGGGAGGGGAGACAACACTGGCCACCCTGGAGTTGTCCTTGCTGTAGGGACTTCTCTGACCCACCCGTTCTGCTCTCTGGCTTGGCTGGGCTTTCTGCCCACTACCACACTTGGTGTGGAAGAGGAAAGACCTCCTGGAACACATGGGCAGGGAAGGGCTGAGCAGCTGCCGCCCTGGACCTTTGCTGAGGTTCCCCGGGGCATCAGGCTCAGATGGAGCCTGTTCTTGGCTTGGAACCCCCAGCAAAAGTTGCCAGACTTTGGGTGTTAAATACAATGAGTATTAAAAGAGCTGAATGCCAGCCTCGTATGGCAGAGCAGCATCAGTGGCGCGGGAAGGGAGCAGCACGTCCTGCCAGGACCACAGCTGGTGGCTGGAGGAGGCCTGCAACAGCCTGACCAAAAGAGCTGCCCCTCAAATGTGCTTGAAGGTGCCTCCAACCCGCCGTGTCCCCTGCATTCACTGCAGGGCATCTCTTTGCCTTTGTCTCCTCTGACTTCCAGGCACTATTTTCTGCAGCTGGGTGGCTTCTTACCTGCTCCACCTTGAAGGCTTTCACTTGGAACTGTTTCATCCGTAATTCAACCCACAAATGAAACCTCCAGGCAGCATCTGGTCCATGAAGGATGCTCTTTACACCCCTGTCTTAGACCTGGCAGTAACCTACTTTGCCGCCCATGATCTCAGGGTTCCTGCAAGACCCTCCGCTGCCCTATCAAGCCCCTGTTGCTCCTTCCTTGCTTTTCCAAAGCCCCATCCCAAGCCCTTCCAGCATCAAGGCAAAACTCAAGCAACAGAATACGGCTCAAAGCAAGAGCTGTGGGGGGATTTTCCAGGGGGAGAGCAGGCAGTGAGAACATCTCCATCTGGCATTAAAATCTGCAAATTTATTAATTTATCCATATTAGAGGACCAGTCCCTGTGGTGTGTAGACAGGAGCTTTGGTGAGAGTGTTTATTCTGTTTGGAGTCTCTGTCTGAGTGTGCTGGATGCAGATCCTAACAAAAGAATATCAATCAGGGCTAAATGAATGCCCTGTAAAACCTGATCTATGAGAAAGTAATGGTTTTCCTGGATTAAGCTCTGGTCTCCCTCACTTGCTATAAATAATTTTGGCTTCATTTATCTGTCAAGAGAGACATGGATTTTTGGGGACTAGTGAAAAAATTACTAATGGCATTTGGGTATTGGAAGCTAAAGGCACAAACAAGCTGGGGAGGGGGACACAATGCATGCAGCTCCTATGGGATCTATGCCAGGCAGAGGCTGCCGAGGAAGATTGGAGTGATGGATGCAAGCCTGGGGGAGGGCTGCTTTTCTAAGGCAATTGTATTAAACTCTCCTGCAGATTGTACATGCGGAACTCCTGGGCATTGACAGGTATTTTCAATTTGGGATTAGACATTTTTCCCTCCAGCTCTGTCCCAAACCCCACATCTTAACTGCTCCAAACCCCCTCCTTCACCTATCACCTTTTTAGGTTGCGTCCTGGGATGAACATCAGCAATTTAATTTCCCCATAATTTTTTCCAGTTTGTTCGCATTCACAGTTCAGGAAAGCTTGGCCATACCAAAGCTGCATCTGCCACTGCCTTTCCAGGGTGGATAGGGCAGATTTCAGGGTGGAAGAGGGACTGTGATCTGCAAAATGCCAACCCCCTTTTCCCTTGGCCATTGGAATGGAGGCGACTGCTCCTGAGTGGGTGGCTGTGAATAAAGCAGGACACCCTGCAGAGAAGAAGGGTCTCTTCTACCAGTTCAGAATACAGTTAGGGAAAAAAGGAAAAACAACAGATGGGCCCCGGGTATGTTATTCCATCTTCAGAAAGAGCCACCCTCTCCTGAGTGACAGCTCTGAGGTGTCGGACAACAGCTCCTGGGCTCTGCTTGGTGAGGGAACCCAATGATTTGGAGGTTGATTTGTGCTTTCTTTGGGTTCAAAAATTGTTCTCACAGACAAAGCCATGGATGCCTCTCCAAACGCTGCAGGCTCAATTGCAGCTTGAGCTTGTCGCTGGCAACAAACTTCTGGGCCAGCCTTGTGCAGGATTTGGGGTGAGCAGAGCTGGATTTCAGGGCAGGGTTGAGCTGGTGGTGCAGGATATTCTCATTGTATTTCTATATATTCATCCTATGGTGTTGGAGCAGCTATTCTGGGAACAGGCTGTGCCTTTTCCATTCACTTCTTCACTGGAGATGTGAAACCACAGGGATGATTTCATACACACTGAATCAACTCCAGCTTTTAAGGAAAGTGAGGACTGGAAGAGATCCCCAGAGTCAGCATGTCCTGCGACTGCAGCTCTGCGTCTTATGCAACGACTGGAGCATGGAAGGGGCAGGGGCTATTTTTTGGGCTTATTGCTGCTGGAGGTGGTTAAGTGAGAGGGGAAATTATCCCACCCCCGGCATCAATCTCTGATTTTTCATAAAATGCTTTTGCAGTTTTATCAGCCCCAGAAAAGTTATCGGCTCCTGACAGAGCTGCAGGTGAACTGGTTTATTTTAATCACTTTTAAAGTTTTTTTTAAGTGACTTGCAGAGTGCTAGGCAGCAAGTTTGGCTGCCTGTCTCCCAGTCTGTCTGTCCGACCCCCTGAGGGATGTCTATCCAGTAAAGCAACATGGGCAAACTGATGCTAAAGTGGACATGCTGGCCAGGTACATGGGGAACACCTGAACTGTGCCAACCCTGTACCTGCAGGGGAGGTTTGTCCCTGCGGAGCTCTGTGGTGGAGCTGGGCTGCTGCAGGTCTCTGCACTCACAGGCTGGATGCTGCTGCAGGTACAGCTGGCTGCAGGGATGCACTTACTTACAGCTGGAGTTTAATGGTTGTTTAGCCCATGCTGTCCCCAGGAGAGGGTTGGGATTGTTCTGGAAAGGGGTCTGAGTTTTGAATGCATGTATTTATATGGAAAAATAGACAGCTTGACTGCAAAGGAGGGGAGTGTTGTAGATTGGCCGTTTCCTTTTGGAGCCAGCTGGGAGAGGCTTCTCTTTGCCTGGACTGGTTTTTGTGACCCCCTGCCAGTCCCAGCCCGAGCACAGGGGTGGATTTGTCTCAAGCTCTGGAAGATTTTTGAGGGCTTGTGGCTCCATATTCACAAGGAGAACATCCTTGGGGAACACCTGGGGATGGTGAGGGAATCCCTGAGCCTAAGGAGCTTTGGCAGAGGATGGGAGCTGTGTCTCAGCACCTTTGGGCTTCTTTTGGACCACTTTTTGCTCGCAGAGGTGATCAGGAGCTGTCACACTCACATGGCTGTCCCCACCAGAACTTGACCTTACGGCACTGGGTCTGTGCTGTCCCCACAGATTGCCCTAGAAGGACCTGGGCTGGGGGAAGAGATCCTGCCCTGTTTCACCTTTATTTCTTATATCAGAGCCAAACAAAACCTGAACCAGCAAAAGAGCTCCTGTAAATCCTCTCAATCAGGCTTAGTGGGCTGCAGTGATAGGAGAGAGCAGCTGCTCAGAAGAGGAGCTTTTAGAGGCAACACCAACTTGGCAGGGAGGTCTCCAGGTGCACACCAGCTCTTCCCATCACTTAGCTGAGAACTTTCCTAGCCCAGAGGTACAGCTGATGTGCACAGTGGGGTGAACAGTGAAGTGCACAGCCCACGGGGTATGAGCCACAGCGGTGCCAATGGGGAGGGCTGTTTTAACTCTGTTGTCCCAGCTGGGCCACTGAGACATCATTCTGCAGCCAGCCAGGCAGATTTGCTCTTTCACCACTCTTTGACACAGAGGTTTTATCAGAAACTCGATCATTTTGTTTAACTGCCACTATAGGCTTTTTCGAATAAAATTCAAGATTTCACTAGAAACCTCACTAGAAACCCTTCGTCTGTTTGGGATTTAAATACGCTTTGGGCTGTGAACTGTTCCCTCCTTAATGAGCCCTCAAGGAGTAGGAATATTGCTCCTGACAAAGCATTTGCATGTTGTGCAGAGCTGCAAAATTAGCGGTGGCTACAGGTCCACAGTGAGCAAATTAGAGAGGAAAAGTCTTGTGCTTTGCAGGTGCAGAGGGGAAAAAGAGGCTTCCTTAGAAAATTAATTACAGGTGTACAATTGGGCTCTGCATTTGTGTTGTCCACATCCATCACACCCCCAGAGTGGCCACCCCCTCCTAGCAGCCTGTGAAACTGGTGGCAGCTGGTTTCACTGGGAGGTGCAAGGCTGGGAGTTGCTGGAGCTCTGGGCAGAGCGGGGTTGCAATTCTCCCCTGCTTTAATGATCCTTTCACTCACTTCAGCCCCCCTCCCCGATAGTTTTTGAGCATCACGAGCTCTTGCCAAGCCCAGTGCCTCTACTGGAGGAATTCTCCCGAGAGCCCTTTGTGTTGCCGTTTCTCTTTTGACTTTTCCCTTCAAAGAAATGGAAAAGTCACTGCGGAGAAGGCGGGTGGTGCAGGGCTCAGAAGTGATGGGGAGGAGGCAGAAGGGCCCTTGTGGGAGAAGAGGACTTAAAGCATCTTACCTGCAGGAGGAGGAGGAGGGCAGGACGTAGGCTGGGCACCATCCTCAGCTGCCCCTGCGCCCAGCTCCCCGGGGCATGGCTGGCAGCGTCCCCGCTCCTGCTGGGCTGCTTCTGCCGTCGGGGAGAAAATCCTCTGGGCTTTCAGTGCAGGAGCGTGGCGGGTGCCCGCGGGGCTGCGCGGAGGCTGCGCGTCCTTCTGCGTCCCGGTTCTGCCTTTTATAACCTCCCTGGAGCCGGTCCTCCGGCTGCCCACCTTCCAGCTCGCCTGGCGACGGGCTACATCCCTCCTTACCAGCCTCCCACTCCCCCTTCTCTCCCTCCTCCTCTTCCCCCTCCCCTTTCCCTTCCTCCACCTCCCTGGTGCCTTCCAACTCTATTTGATTTTTTTCCCCTTTCTCCTTCCCTCCCTCAGCATCAGCAGCAGAAACTTCCCACCGGCCCAGGGACCGCCCTCCCAGCTCTCTTTGGAGTGCGGTTTCTCCTCTCCACCCCTCGCAATCCCATCGTGCAGCCCCTGTGGGGTCTCTCCTGTGGAGCCTGAGGGCCTCCCTTGTGTCTGCAAAGGGTTTGGGGCTGCAATTTGCAAGGGATGAGGGGCTGAGTGGGTGTTACGCATTTGGGGATTTCACTCCAGGGCTCTGGCAGAGGAACTGGGACAAGGCGAGACTTCCCCCGCCAGCCTTTGCAGCCCCTGTGCAAAATGCATGGTGAACACGGAGGGAGGGCAGAGCCCCTTTCCTCGTCCACAGGGATGGGGTGGAAGGTGTTTCAGCCCTGCCTTGTGAGGGAGAGGCTCCTGAGAGAAGGAGGGGGGATGTGGGGCAGGTGGATGCAGGTCTTTCACACAGTGGGGCTGTGCGGGGCGGGTTTCATCCTAACTGCAGTCCCGGAGCAGGTGGAGCTGCTGCTGGGTCCGTGTTCAGTGTGTGGTGGGAAGGGCAGAGGTGATGGGGCAGGAGCGGGACGGGGCTTGAACTGATAGAGAAGGGGGAAGACAAGTGTCCTGGGGAGGGTGGGGGACAGTGGTGTGGGAGAGACTGGATGATGCTCCTGAGGTCTTGGATAATGACATTTCCCTTCTCCTCCAGCATAACCCTCAGGCTTTAAAGGGTCTCCTGTCATACTTCTGTGTGTCAGCTCCTGCCGTCCCCTGGCAGCCACCACCCTGGTCTCCTGGGGAGGGATCCCCCACACCCCTGTCTCTTGGGGATGCCATGGTCAGGACTGGGTCCACCCCTGAGCTGGATGAATTTCTGGCTGGGTTAAACCTGCTCCCCCAAGCTAGGGCAGTTTCAGAGCCTGCCTTCTCTACCCACTGAGCTGTGGGTGCTGTGCCTGTCCTGGGAGTGAGCCAGGCTCCATCAACCCGAGGTGAGCCGGAGCAGCCAGCCAGGCAACACGCTGTGCTTCCTCTGTTCCTCGAGGAAAAAAGGATCAATGAGGAGTGCTGCTGGGAGGGGGACACTGGAAAACACTGCCATGGGGCCACCATCCAGGGGGGTGATATTTCCCTTATCTGATGCTGGTGCATCCACCACCAGCCTCTCACGGGGCCCTGGATCACACTCCCAACACAGCCTCAGCCTCTGGGAATGGCTGCAGACCACAGTGGGTTGCAGACGGATCAATAGGAGGGCAGTGTCCCTTGATGAATTCACCGCCACAGCCTCCATCCATCTTCACTGAGCTGCTCTTTGTCTCTGGAGCACTGGAGAGGGCAGGAGGGGATCAAGGTCCTCCCTGATCTGTGGGACCAAGGCATCAGGACTGGCCAGGGCCATGTCCCGGCATGTGGGGGTACCCAGTGACCCATCCCAGCCCTCAAAGGGTAAATGCTCCTGGCCCAGTAATTAAGGGGAATAAACAACACACACATAAATCTTGTGACATTACCTGGATTTAATCAACTGTGTCGTTGCTTTGGCAAAGAAGTCTGAAAATATATAAAGCTCTGGTAAATTCAGGAAACCTTTTGTTTCTTAGGTCTGTTAACATTCCACCCCTGACAAGGGTGGGATGAGACAGACTCCAGAGCCGCCCTTGTCTAACATTGAACTTCAATAAGCCCATGGAAAACACCAAATTTCCTGAAAATGGCTTGAGAAAACCCTCAATCATTTTGAGCAGCCTGGATTCAGCCGAGCGCATCGTAGGATCATGGAATGGTTTGAGTTGAAAGACCGTGTAGTTGCAACCCACTGCCATGGGCAGGGACACCTTCTACCATCGCACGTCTAGGGTGCAGCACCTGGTCGCAAAACACACGCTGGTTTTGGGGGCTGCTCAGGGCTTTGTGCACCCGGGGGACAGAAGGGACCTTGCAACGGGAAGCACCAGAGACCCCATTCCCACACCAAGACCAAGGATTGTCTTTCACCATCTCAGCCTGCTCATGGCCACCAACTGGGACATGTGGGATGGCCATGCTCTGCTCAGGTGCCCAAAGTGTGAGGTAATGCAAGGAAGGCAGAAGTGAACACTATTTTTAGTTAAAGAATTGGTTGCCAGGGACATGAAGATGATTTTTCCCCCATATATCAGGGAAAAGGCTGCAGTGCTGTTTGCAAGACCTAATTGAGGGGATTTATAGTAAAATGCAACTTGTCAGATGTGGCAAAGGAAAAATAAAACAGTCCCTGAGCCACGGAAATCAGTCCATTCGTCATGGTTAATCTCAAACTCCTTGGTGTGGTGCAGAGACAAATGTGGGAGATGGGTATTAGGGATGGAGAGAATGAAGAGAAATATCCGATCTCCAGGAAGGAGGAAGAGGAGAGGTTTAGTCTGACTTATCTGCCTTTGGTATATTATAATTATTTTATGTAACTGCACATGGTTTGACACTCCTGTGTCTGAGCAGCTCCACAACAGCTGCGCTATGAGGCTGTCTGTGGGACTTACACCACTGCCTTGCCCCTACCCTGTCCCTGCAGCCAACCCTCCCCTGGTGTGGGGAAACTCATGTGTCCCTCTTGCACTGTAGGGATGAGACTGGGACTGGTCAGTGCACTGAAAGGGTGCAGGGAAATGCTTCCCACATGGAAGCACATGGAGCATCGGTAGCAGGGCTTTGCTTCCACCTGGGACATCTGCGGGAAAAAATAATCCTTGGTGTCCTGGACATAGAGGTCAGGTTGGTGGAAGGGTGGAGTTTGGCTTGTCAGCTGAAATCCCAGCTGAGATCAGCAGTGTGCCTTGGTCTCCCCACCTGTGTGTTGGGACTGTTTCTTTCCCAGGAGGTCAAGTATCGCTGGGAATGCTTGGGGCACTGCTCAGTGGAGGACAGGCTGTCAGCACCTGAGGCTGTGTTAGCAACTGCAGGCTGAGAAAAAATCCAACCCAATATATTAAGTTTCTCCCAGGAGAGTTGTTTTTTGCCCTGCTTTTAAAATTAGTTTCCAGGTTTTCTGTCCTGTGTCCTTTTCCCTCCTCCTAGGCCTGCAGTGAGAGGAACATGCTCTCAAACTCTGCCTGAAGAAAGTGGCTGCTGGCACCAGGTTTCCCTCATTCCAGGTCACCACATAATATAATCATGCCTCAGATTTGGGTATCCCTGTTGTATTTGACAACTCTGTATCACCTGCTTCACCCTTTCAAGTCTCACAGCTGCTCTGTGGGGCAGAGCAGGAAAGCTGAATCCACAGCCCTGCTGGAAACATTGCAGGGAAGGAAATCAAAGACTGCTACCAACCTCCTTTAGTGAATGTTACCTTAAGAGCTGGGTTTCTTGGTCTTGAAGGCCTTGCAAAATGCTTGAGTGGCCTCTGGACACTTCAGACCCGTGTTCATCCCATCAGACTCTGCTGGAGATGCAGAAGTTGTCCATGCAGGAAGACAAACCAGCGTCCTGCTGGGAGAAGGAAAACTCACACACATGGGGCCGGGTTCACTCTGACTCATTGCTCCATGCAGCAAGTGATTGATTCCTTCAGTTACATGGATAATTCCCACACTGTGTGCATTGATAGGAGATCCCACATTAACAAAAACATGGCAACTGCAAACTAAAACAAGCAAACTCAAGGAAACCCACAAAGATCTGAGATCTAACGGAATTTCTCATTCGCTTCCCAAGTTTCTCAAAAGCGCTTGCCATGTTTTTCAAATTGCTTTTGGGAGGATGTGTCAGTTTTGAATAGAACAAAAACACAAAAGCTTTTGTTTTACAGCTAATTAAACCTCAAAGCAGAATGCTAAACTGATCATAATAGAAGTCATAATTACTATTTTTCTTATTCAAAGCCAAATGAACTGAAATTTCCCAATCAGCAGTTGGCATTTCCCATCAAACAGATCACAGTGGTTTGTGGTTGGGAAAAACTCCATGGTTTTATTCAGATAACTGAGCCCATCAATCCACCAGCCGAAAGTGGCTCTGTCTTCACAAACTCTGTGACAAGAGAGATGCACAACTCTGTGAGCTTTGAGCCTCTTCGTGGCTGTGTGTGTTTGGCAGCACAGGGACCCATCATGATTCTGCAGCATTGGGAGTGGTGGTGTTGCACGGATGTGTGTGAGTTCCATGGATGTATATGGATGTACAGAGGCTCTTGCATGGATCATGGAATCGTAAGATTGGAAAAGATCTCCCAGACCATGGAGTCCAACCTGTGCCCAATCCCCACCTTGTTACCAAGCCCAGAGTACTGAGTGCCATGTCCTGGTGTTCCTTGGGCACCTCCAGGGACAGGGACTCCAAACGTCCCTGGGCAGCCCCTTGCAATGCTTAATAGCTCTTTCCATAAAGAAATTGCTGCTGGTGTCCAACCTGAGCCTCCCCTGGCCCAGCCTGAGGCTGTTCCCTCTCCTCCTGTCCCTGTTCCCTGGGAGCAGAGCCCGACCCCCCCGGCTGCCCCCTCCTGTCGGGGAGTTGTGCAGAGCCACAAGGTCCCCCCTGAGCCTCCTTTGCTCCAGGCTGAGCCCTCCCTCTGTCCCTGGGGATGTGCCAGAGGAATGGGCATACCCAGAGTGTTGGACTCACACCCTTGGGCATGACCCCACAGCATCACGGATGTGGAAATGTCATGGGCAGTGGAAATGTCCTACAAAGATTGTGGCAGGGATTGTGATGTCTTCAGATATGGGTTGTGGTAAAAATACTTCCCCACTCCGCAGGTCAGCAAATGCCCATCAAGGCAGGAAAAGGTTCTGGATGTCTTTCAAACCTGGTTATTTATTCCCTCTACATTTGATGAAATATTAATCTCTTCATCTCCAAAAGGCAATCAAATAAAACTGAGAAGAGATGACGCACAGGGCCTCGACATAGGTAACAAAAAGCAGCAAAATAAAATTGAAATAAAATTCCAAACGTAATGTAGAGTCCTATAAAAGACATCTCTGTGCTGGCACAAAGGGCAGAGATGAAGTGACCTGGTGTTGCGGCGGGTGGATGGCGAGTTGCCGCAACCTTCCGGAAGTGTCTCCAGGGAGAAGCTGCTCTGGCGGGGCAGACACAAACATACACTCACGCACACACTGGGTAGCTGTTACTTCAATAAATGAGTTGACGGCAAGGAGGTGAGAAGGGTCTCTGTATGGGGTTCCACAGCGGACGTTTATTTCACTCACACATGTGAAGGGTTCCAGGGACAAAGACCACAAAAGGCGGAGGGTCTAGGGTTAAATATGGGGTTGGAAGGGGCGGGGAGAGCATCAGGGCCAATCACCTGAGGGCTCAGGGGCGGTACATGGGCGGGGTTGAGGTAAGGGAGCCAATAAGGGAACAGCAAGGGAGGAGCAAGGGGACAGGGGCCAATGGGAGAGCCGGGACGGGAGAACTTTCCAGAGGGGACACATATAGGGTAAAAGGAGGCGGGGAGGCCAACGGGCCAACTGGGGAAACCGAACTGGAGTAAATTAACATAATAGAACAAAGGATCCCGGGAGAGGCCTTCTCTGTAACCCTAACCTGGGGAGGATCTTTAACCCTAGGGACTGTCTCACTAGCGGGCTCTTGTGGTCCCCAGTTGCGTAGGCTCACCGGCCTCCACAACCTGGTGTCCTCAGGGCTTGGGAGGCCAAGCAGGACCATGCACGGAAGGGGATGAAGAGGACTTGGATCAGGCAGTTGCTCAGGTGGGTCTGAAGCTTTTCTCTGAGAGCTGTTGGTGGGATTTCTTTGAAAGTTTCCCCTTCCTTCTCTTGTGGCTTAATTAGAGGGTGGGTTGGTGCCAAGGCACCAGCCAGCTTGAGCCACTGTGCTGGGAATGGAGGGAGGGCAGACAGTGGATGTGTTGGAAGCGGTGGGGGCTGGCACTGGGAGCAGCCATTCGGCGTGATGGAGACTGGCAGCCTGGTGGGGCGGAACTCCAGAGGGGAAGTCTCCCTGCAGAGCTCCTACAAAGCCCCGGCTCCATCTGCTTTCAGGGTGATGCAGCCTCAAACTGGACTCAGCCTGTCTGAGAAGAGACACTGCTCACTCTTCCTGAGATGGCCCTTGGAAAACATTGACTGGTGCTGCAGATGGGGCTGGTACAAAAGGGTTTGCACATGCAGCCACAAAGAGTCTGGCAAAGTCTTGTTCAGTTTGTGACCTCTCATCCCATTTTCTTTATGTGCTTGGGTCACATCTTTTCTGTACAATAATCTCACAGATAATCTGATATTTGATGAGGCCAAGAACTTTCCACCATGTCTGTTTCTCTGGCTGTTGCCAGTGTGCAGGTGACGTGGGAAGTGGTGTGAGTATCTTGTTTACTAGTTGCAGTCATAAAATAATTTGGCCATATAGGTAAAAATCTTCTTTCAAATGTTTTTTTCCGGGCACATGTTAACTATAAGCCTGTAGGTCCTCAGTGCTTCAGCTGGGGACAAAGGCCAGTCATTTATTTGGGATGTCTTTGGGTTTGCCCTCTTGTTCTATAAAGTCCCTCATTCTGTGAGAAACCCAGAAATTATTAATGTATATAATGCTTCGTCCCAGAGAGTTTAAGGTCTTGGCAGTTTGCTAACTGTATTCCTCATGCATATTTTACTTCATCATTGCTCAGTCAGGATTTCTCCTTCTTTAGGAATAATTAACCGCTGAGTAAGGGTCAACCAAAGGGATGCGGTTTATTACAAGGGAAAAAGACGAGATCACAAAGCTAGTCTGCTGAAAGGGATCCAGTTTGCACAGGGATCTATTTTCTATTTCCTCATATGTCCTTGGATGTGTTGTGGTGGCACCGTGTGTGAATGGGAAGGTTGTGTGTGGCAGCCCGTGGTCCCTGCAGGCACAGGGAGCATTGCTGTGGCATGGCACAGGTGGCTGCTGTGGAGCAGCCAAGAACAGGGCACAGCTGCCCTCACAGCAGGGAAGGTGCCTTTTGGGATGAAGAAATAAAATGAGAAAAGAAGAGGAAGAAGGGAGAGGGGATGGGAGGGGAGGACAAAAAATCCTGCTTTTCTTCCTTTCCCATCTCCCTGAACAGCAGCACCTCCCTCTTGCCAGTCTCTCCTCCTTGCTGCCTGACTCCTCCAATTCCCCTGTGCAGGTCACAAGCTCTCTGGGATGGGAAGCCAGAGGCATCTCCCTAATCCAAGCTTCTGTTTGGCCTCAGGCTACCATGGAATTGCTGCTGGCAGAAATGATTTTCGCTAGGGAAAATGGCGCCTAGTCAGACTCCACACGTGCTGATGCAGGGCTGCAGGAAGGCCTGATTTCCCAGGTATCCAGGGCCAGCCCCAGACTGTGTGAGATCACCAGTCCCAGCCATGGTTGGGATGTGCACTGGGCAAGGATAGTCCTCACCGTATCCAAGCCACTTGGCATCTGCTGTGCTGAAATGGAGATGGAACACCATCCCTGAACCTCCCACTACTGCAATTCCATGCGTCAGCAGAGCCCTCACGGCTGCACTGACAGATGTCTGCTGCAGCTCATTCTTCCCTCCCATCCTTCTCCCCTGATTTTTCCTGCCTGCTGCACAGCTGACAGGCTCCAGGGTTTTGGGACCCTTCAAAAAGGCTCCTTCAAAAGCTTCAGCCTCAGCATCTAATTCAATCCCACAATCAATCTTGCTGCTTGTGTTTTGCCAATTATCCCAAGAAACAGCTCAGAAAGCAGTCACACAGAAAATGGCAGGGTTGCATCTTCTGTACAGGAAGGGAATGGGAAGCAACTGGAGTCACCTCTGTTCCTGTGATGCCTTAGGTTTTAACTCTTATATTTTTTCAAATTCTGCATTCCCAGTGTGTGACTCTGAGCTGCCTCGCAGCCTGTCAGCTGCTGCTCTCTCATGCTCACACAGACATAACAAAGCCTCTCCAGGCCTGCTCTGCAAGGACACCCAGCCCGTCCCAGGCCCAAAATGTGTAACCCAGCACCTTGAGAAGGGGGGCGAGCTGAGGGGCAGTTCCATCATTAGCTAAAGTTTAATTGGCCAATTTATGCTGATCTGCAAATGGACCAAACCTGTAACAGTGTGAAGAACTCGTGACTCGGGGTCCATCTCGGGTGCAGCCTTTGGCCTGCCCAGGGTGTGCCTCTGAAGGCCTTTCCAATAAATATCCACCTTTATTCCCTTACTCTTGTCTAGTCTCTGTTTCCAGGTTGGCCTCTTAAGGCATCACCTGTGCCAGAGGAAGGTGCATTGGCAGCACTTCTACCTGTGAGCAGATGAAAGCCGCACTCAGCTATGCCAGGCTCAGTCTGTCAGCCCAGCTCAGGAGCTTTACAGACACAACTACATCCACTCCGGAGCACGGACATGGCCTCATGGGTCTTTTCCTCCTTGGATTTTGTTCCTGCACAGGATGACTCAACACAGCCAAAGCCTCCACATTCCCATTAACTTGAGAATAAGCATCTAAATTAACTAATTTGACAAGGTTTGGCTCCAGCTTGGCACATCAGTACTCTGGTCTGCCCAGAGCTGCCTCTGGCTGGAGGGTGTGCTCAGCAAAGGCATCGAGCAGAATTTGTCCATCTAAGGCTGAGTGAGCTGCTGCTTTTGGAAGCTTTGCTGCTGCTAGAAGAGGTGTCACTGTGTCCATGAATTCCGCCCACATGGGAAGGAACTGGCTCTATTTGCTTTCTAGGCATGGAGGTGTTTGTGCTGCTTGGGTTTACTCTGAGTCCCAGAATACTGCTCTGTGTTCATGCTCCAGCTCCAACCCTTCAGGAGTGGTCACTGTCCACTCACACAGGAAAGCCAGGAAATAAAAACCCAAAGTGACCCAAAGACAACCAATTTAGGAGGGTAAAGACCCCAAAGTGGATTTTAAGTTGTCTTTTTTTTTGTTTAATAAAGCACATGGAAATTTAGGCTTTTTAATAACTGGGCCCTTCTAGTCCAGTGGGAGTGACTCATCAGCATCAGGCGAGAGGCTCCCCTGACGCTGAAGGTGCCAAAACAGGTTGAGTGAGGCATAGAAATGCCCTTTGAGAAGTTCTGGTCCAGGAGATATTTTCCGTGGCACTTCTAAGGGCAGATCGCAGGAGCTACAGCTGCTTCGCGGGAAGCTGTCACTTCTGCTGCTCTCAAAACCTCCCAAATATTTCCCTCCAGGAAACCAGAAGTAGCAACTCAGTTCTTACAGAGTGCCTGGAGCATTCCAGAGGCTTGTCAGCCCATAACAGGCCTTTAACCTAAAATCAGCTGTGTGGGCCAGGCAGGGGAGCGGGTGGGGAGGCAGCTCAGACTGGGACTGCAGCGGCTGCTCGGACACTCACTGTGGTCTCCAGGAACATAATTTTTGTTTCCTCTCCACTCCTGGGGTTATTAGTGCTGGTTTATCTTTCTGACAGCTAATCCCAGCCCAGATAGTGCCACCTCTGATAGCATCACCTGCTCATCACCTTGTACAGGTTCAGGACTGAGTGAATTGTGGCTTTGCCCAGAGGTCTCTTTTCCTCCCATGGACAAGGTCAGGTCAGGATGTCCTCCACAAGTTCATTTCGCTCCTCTGGACCAGGAGGATGCAAGGATGAGCATAAAAGCCACTCTGGGCTGCTGAGGTTTGGATGGGAGCCTGGTCCAGCCTCTGAGCAATGCTCTAAGGTCCTGGTGTCCTTAGGTGCTGGGTAAAGGATCTAAAATATACCTTAGCAAAGTAAAATTTCTTGAAAGAGGAGGGCTTTGTCCTTGGACGAATTATGTCAGAATGGCTTCCACCAGGGCTGAATCCTCAGCTCCTCCATGTGGAAGGAGGTCAGGACAAAATGAGTCTCCAATTTGTCACTGCTTCCAGGCACGGACTGGACATTTATTATCCGGTGGTACAAGTACAGGGAATGTGTGTCCTGCACTCCCTGCACGCAGAGCGGCACGGGCAGGAGAAGCGATGATTTATGTCATGCTACCAACATGCTGAGGCAGCGCTGGATCCCACTGCGTCCCGGCCATTCCCAGGGCACTGAACTGCCTCCCCAGCCAAATCCCAGGTGTGCTCCAGGGGCAGCAGTTCCAGAGAACATCCCGCTCTCCGGTGAAGGGATGTAGGTCAGGGAGCTGCTTCTCTGAAGCACTTCCATCCCTCCTCACACAGGGGAGAGGACAAATTCCAGAGTTATTTCTAGGGTTCTGCAATCTAATCACACAATCACTGAATGGTTTTGGGTTGGAAGAGACCTTCAAAGGTCATCTCGTCCAACCCCCACGCTCAGAGGTTAAACCATGACACCCTGTTAGCCAGGGACCAGGAGCACTTGGCTTCAGTGGTGGGAGAAAGGGTCCTGTGCATCTTGATTGTGATCAGCCCTTCTTCCTTGTGGTCCCATCAGATCCGGGTGCTGCTCTGGTCCCTTCAAGTTGCTTTTATTTCATGGGAATATCTGTAAGCACTCTACTGTGCCTTTCTAAGGCTGCAGCTCTCATCAGGGATCAGGAAGGGAAACCCTTCTGATGCAGACCAGGGTTTGCCTGTGGGATTCTGAGCAATGGCTCAACCAGTTTCCATCCCTAAATCCATGTCTGAAAGCTGAAATCATCCCCTTTCCCAATAGCAGGGCAAGTCCAGAGCCTGGATCTCCCCCAGTGGAGATCTCTGGCCCGGGGGAGTCTCTGCTGTGCTTGTACTGCTGTGATGGAGGGGGGAGCCTAAGCCACCAAAGCAATCGTGGGGAAAGGAGTTTGTGTGATTAACCTCGTTATTCCAGCCAAAGGACCTGGAGCAGCTCCAGCCAGCCTAATGGCTGCTCTGTGGATATGACCCAGCCCATCCACCTTGCATGTAATCACCAGGCTGTAGGGATGAGACAGACTGATCTATGGATATCTGCTGCTGTTTAACCAGCCTGGAACTGGGACTATTTAACACAAAATTATTTGGGAGCTGGAAAACACCATTCAATTGGAAACGGAATGGGTTCCCCGTGGAAAAGCCCTAAAAGCATCCTGGTACTGAGCATGGGAGAGGTTTCTAAAGGCACTGATATATTTTGTGAAGTGAAACTACATATTTCACCTTTTTGTTTCAGTTCATTTTTTTTTAACTTTTATATTGCTTGGTGGGGAAGGGTTGTAATTTTTCACTATGGAGGTCCCCTCACTGGGACTGGTCACCTCAAGCTTCTTCTTCCCACCCCAAACAAGACATCTGTGTTAGATCAGATAAATCAAACCCTCAATGAGTTGAAGACAGAAGAGGGAAGAAAGTTATCAGATACAGGGAAAAAAAATCAGCTCAAGGAGTGGACCAATAGCAGAGAGTGAAGGACTGGCTGGGCTGTGAGAAAACTTTGAAGTGAAAGTCAGACTTATTTGCTGGATAACACATATAAAAATTTCCTGAAACCTTCCTGAAAAATGGGATCTAGTTGAGCTGATGGAAGGGAATTTTCCAGAGATACTCCGCTAATATGTTGTGACAAGGTCCCTGCTGCAGTGTGGTCAGTCCCCACTTAAAAGCAGCGGCACAGAGAGAGCATGAATAAGTGAAAGATGGAGGGAGGTTCCTGTGCTCAGCTGTGACACCAGGAACACCTCAGAGAGGGGGCAAAAAGCCAACTGGAGGCACTGGCACTGGTCCACAGCAGGAGATAGCCTGGCTGTGTCAGCAAATACTTGGATTATCAGTGGCTCTGAAATTGGGGGTGGGTGGAAGTGTTGGGTTTCCAGCTTTGATGCTTCATGAGCACTGGAGATGAAGAAAACCAGCCAGGGATCAAACCCTGGTCTGTGGGATGCTGGGGAGCTACAGCACATCACTGGACTCTTCAGTATTAACTGGAGGCCAATAAATCTCAGTCAGATCCTACCAGCAAAAAAAGGTGGTCCTGAAGAAGCAATTCTCGCTCTGTGTGCATGTGTCAGCGTGTAGGAACTTCTCCATTTCTGCTGTTTTATTAAAATTAAAGCGAGAGATAAATGGTTAGATGTGGTTACGGGGCGGTTGGAAGGAGCTGCCGTGGACCCCAGATTCTCTCTGGAGAGGGAGAATCCAAGTGCAGTTTAGCTGCTAGCAAAACTCTTCCTTCTGCTCTGCGCAGCTGGTAAACGCAAGTAACGCACACAAACCACACTCCACACGGACAGCTCAGTTACCAGAAGCAAGGAGTAAGGAGGGCTCCCCACGAGGCAGATCCCTTGCTAGGTTTAATGCAGTCTGCTGTCCGGACCAGGGGTGCCAGGCGAGAGAGAGGGCGGGGGCGAGCCCGAGCCCCCTTACACAGTGTTCTGAGGGCACAGGGGCGGTACAACAGGCGGGGCCAGGGAAGAGGCCAGTGAGCAGAGGGAAGGGGCGGTGCAGGGGGAACGGGTCAAGGGACCAGCCACAGGACGCTGGGAAAGGTAGTTTTCTTTCGACAGGGGTTACAGGGTAGGGTTACAGCTCATTCACAAGGAATTGTGGGAGAGGCTTCCTCTTGGAGGTAAAGAAGGTATTTTCAAATGCCTGGATTTTTCCACCAGCTGTCCTCTGTGATCTCAGAGTTCTCACCAGCTGGCTGAGGGACTGCAACGCTGTTTCAGTAACAGCTTTTCCCTGGGGGATTCTGGAGTTCATACCAGCAGGAGAAAAGAGGCTCTCCCACGGAACTGGGAAACAGCAGCTTTTGTTCCATGGTGATTTGCAGAGGTTTTCTGATTGTGAGGATCTGCAGGACCACGGGGTGTTTGCAGGGAAGGTGCAACCAGCAGGTCATTGGGACCAACAGAACAAGGAGGGGGCATCCTTCACCCACCTGGACTGGCTGGATTTGGATGAAATGAAGACATGGGCAACACACCAGAGGGCCCAAGGAATCACAGAATCACAGAATGGATCAGGTTGGAAGAGACCACAGTGGATCATCTGGTCCAGCTCAAGCAAATTCATCCCAGAGCATGAGGTACGGGATTGGCGCAGAGGGTTCTGGAATGTCTCCAGTGAGGGAGACTCCACACGCTCCCTGGGTGACTTGTTCCAGCCTCTGGTCACCCACACAGCAAAGTTCTTCCTCAAGTTCAGGGCCAATGACTTTAGTTCAGTGGCTGAAGGCAGTTTTGCGCAGGATAGAGAGTATGTGAAATGCAGAGTCTGAGACACTTCCTCAAAGCAGAGCTGGACACAGCTGAGTGTGTCCCCTCGTACACCCCCGCATTGCAGAGCAGCTGAGGACAGGACAGGTGCCTAATGCTCCATCAAAATGCACAGCTGACTTTTCCAAGGACTGCACACGGTGGCTGTTGGGTGTCTCACTGCAAACCAGCCCGCACCACTGGATGCCAAACACTGCCCTGATGGTGATGGGGCCGAGCTCCCACTCACAGGGCTGTCCCCCGGGGTGGGCTGGGATGCAGGGACTTTTCCCTGGCAAAGAGAGTGGAGACCCATTTGCGTCAGCCCCGCTGTAGAGGGAATCGCCAGAGGCAAAGCGCAAATCCAAAGGATCAGATGAGAATCTGAGCGGTGCCGGAGGAACAGGCAGAGCAGAGCGCCAGGTCCAGAACAGAGCAGACCCCTGAAGCTGGGACCAGCTGTGACAACTGCTCTGCTCCACAGGGAGCTGCCTGAGGGACCTTTGCTGCATTAGAAAGTGTATTTCTGCCCCTAACTGAATTGACAAGAGCACTCCCTGCTGGAGGCGGTCCCAGGAGGAGGCTCACAAGTGCCATGGCTCTTGCCCTGACCACTGACTGCAGAGTTTTCGGCCAGTCAACTCCTGATGCCCAAACCGGTGTGTCCAGGCAGCTCCCACACACTTCCTTTCCAATGCTCTCCCTTGTCACCTCTGAAAGGATGCGAGGATCGGCTGGGTGACAGAGATAACCAACTTGTTGTCCCCCTCAGTTCTCCCCTTTACCTGCCCTTGCTCATGCTGTACCCTCCTCCTGGTCTCAGCTCCTTGATCATATGCCATGGAGCTGGGCAGATGCCAACACTTGTTAATTTCCTTGACTCTCCCAGCTGACGTTGGACATCCAAAGCCTTGCAGATGCCTCTTGTAGAATGGATAAATACACATTTTATGTGTTCTAGACAGAGACTTTGCAATGATTTTACAGCCTCAGTGAAATCAGCACTATTTTATGCAGGTTTCCAAGCTGAGTGTCAGTCAAAGAAATGTTCTGCCTTCTGATTCCTCCAAAGTGTCACAACGAAGTTAGAACTGTGACTCTTTCCTATGGTAATCTATTAAGTCCTAATATTATGAGCAATGTTCATTTAACAATGTTCCTACTTACTCAGTATGCCACAAGTGCATGGAGGGGGATGATCCAGCAAAATTCCTAGGTAAGTGCCCCAGAAATATCGAAATATATTGGATTTTCTGTTTTCTGCAGGTGCCCTGTGCAGTGTGTGTGTGAGAGCAGCACTGCATGAGGGTGCTCCAAGGAGGGTGGGGGAATAAGCCATAAGCTTTATCAGAGAGATTGTAATTGAAATTAAATTGCATTTGATGTACCATGCTTAGCAATTCCAGAGTGAATGTGAGACAGGCAAAGTGATAGTGCTCATGTGAAATGCCTTGTTCAATCAGTTCTCCATGTTATTAAAGTCATCTGGAAGCATCATTCCTTGCCATTGGCATTGACTTGCCTAATCCAGGAGATGTGAACTCTGTGCATGTCATTCATGGCCAAAAAAGCTGAGAGAGTGGAAAGTGCTTTGCTCTCTGAAGTGTGTGGTACATCCACGGTTGCCCTGTACAGCTTGGGGAATGACAGGCTGGATAGCAGCTCTGGGAAAGGGACCTGGCCCTCCTGACCAGTGGCAAGGTTATTGAGTCAGCAGTGCCCTGGAGTCAGGAGGGAAATCCGTGTCCTGGGAGGCATCAGGCCAGGCCAGGGAGGGAATTGTCCTGCTCTGATGTGGGCTGCGCTGGCCCAGCGTTGAGCGCTGGGGGCAGTTTTCGGCACCACAATATAAAAAAGATTAAAAAGTTATTAGAGAGTATCCAAAAGAGGGATATGAAGAGGTGAAGGGTCTGGAGGGGCCACACGAGGAGCAGCTGAGGGCACTCAGCCTGTCCAGCTGGAGCAGAGGAGCTGAGGGCAGAGCTCAGCGGGGCTGCAGCTCCTCCCCAGGGGCAGCTCCGATCTCTGCTCCCGGGGACAGGGACAGCACCCAGGGAACGGCTGGAGCTGGGCCGGGGGGATTTGGGATGGAGCTCAGGGAAAGGTTCCTCCCCCAGAGGGTGCTGGGCACTGCCCAGGCTCCCCAGGGAATGGTCCCGGCCCCGAGGCTGCCAGAGCTCCAGGAGCGTTTGGGCAGCGCTGCCAGGGATGCCCAGGGTGGGGTTGTTGGGGTGTCTGGGCAGGGGTAGGCCTTGGACTGGATCATCCTTGGGGAGCCCTTTCCACCCAGGATATTCCATGATTCTAAGTTTAAGCCCATTTCTTGCTGTGGGTGTGGATCTTTGCCTGAATTGAAAGCCTTGCTCTGTGTGCTGGTAGGCCAATCCCTACCAAAATCATCACAAAAAAGAAAAGTGGAGGAATTTGAAACAGATTTGGATCGACTGGGCTAGCAAGAAGTTTACCTATAAGTACCAACTGAAGCCATAACTGCAGAAGTTTCTTTCCCAATGGGTGGATCTGCTGCAGCTGAAGAGCCCTCAGGGGGACATGCCCTGAGTCGGTTGCATGGTACCAACGACACCATCACACAGCAGCAGCTGTGCCCGGACTCCAGACCTCCAAACTCATCTTTCTGGGGGCTTCAGCCAGCCCTGGCTGTAGTCAGTGTCCTACTGTGTCCAACTGCCACCTTCTAAATTGCTGAAGTGCGGCTGAAGAAGCAGAGGAGACCAACCTGGAAACCTGATGGAGCAGTTTAGCAGAGGCTTTCCATGTTCACTTGTGCAAGTCACACCTTGCAAGTCCCTAAATCTGTCTCTGGCGGCCCACTGGGTTGTGATGCCACAGTTCTCTTGCATGGTGGCAATGCCTAATTAAGCATCTCCCGCCTCCTCACCCTGTTCATCACCCTCAGTCCCTTTTGAGGTTCTTGGTTGTTCTGTATCATTTCTGGGTCTGCTTAGTCAAGCTGGCCAGGCTGGATGGGGTTCTAAGCATACCCTGGTCCAGTGCAAGGTGTCCTTGCCCTTGGCAGGGGGCTGGAACTGGATGATCTTTAAGGTCCCTTACAAATCAAACCATTCTAGGATGCAACTGAAGCTTTGAGCTTCTCCTTTCTCTCATTTTATTTCATGCACTTCTACCAGCTGGTAGTTCATGTCCATGAAATACACAAACGCAGGAAAGGTGTCCCTAAAGGCTCTGCCTCACTGTTTTCCAGGACCAGGTGCAGGTTCCACTGAAGGAAGTTGTCTGAATGCAGAGCAACAACATTTCTGTGTTTGTTTATTATTCTGAGGAGGTTCCTCAGAAGCCGAAGGGTTTTCACCATGCTGAACTTGCAGTAATGCAACAACAAAACAATCATTTTGAATCCTGAGAGAACTACTCTTAAATAATTCAGTCAGCGAGAAAAGTGATTCCAGGATGTTTATGAGATGGATGAAGGGTTTTTAATTAGTCAGCAAGACTTCATTTAAATGCACGTAACTCCGGAAGGGGGATATCAGCTCCTGTGTGGAGTTTTATGCTGTTTCCAGCATGTATCTGACAAACTGGCTTTCATCAGAAGCAGAATGCAGCTTTTTTTAACCCTGATAAGAGTCCTCAGGATAAGGAGACACTGCTGGGAGGTCCCAGGTGTGCAGCAGGCAGTGCCGGGGAAGGGATGCTGGAGGAGAATGAGGTTTTCCTCGAAACAGCAGGAAGCTGCTGCTGTCTGGCAGCCTGCCTGGGCAGAGACTGCAGGAATTTCTCCCTCATCGGAGATGCTGCTTCAGAAAGGTGATGAGAAACACCCTGGGGAGCAGCCAAACCCACAGCTGCAGTAGCTGGAATGAACGAAATCAGCATTTCAGAATGCTCTGTCCAGGGAGGGCTTCAGTTTCCAGGTACTTCAGACCCATCTGCTTTTAGTTTTCATTAAGGATGGAAAAAGTAAAGTTTTGCCTGAATTAAGACACTCTGTGCTAGGGAAGGTGAATTCCTTTGCTGCCTTTGGCCCTGCAGACACCCCCCACCGTGAGTCATCCCCCAGTGCTACTTGCTCAGTGCCTTCTCCCACTCAGGCTGAGTCACTCCCAGCTGGTGGGGTCCCTCCGGGATGGCACCAGCAGCAGGAGTTAACCTGGAGCCTGTGTTACTGGAACGTAGATCTGGGAATCACCCCATGTTTCTGGGAGGAGGGAGCTAAAGGCTAAAGGCTTTGTTTTGAGTTTTTGGAGTAGGTGCAACATCTATATCTAGTTCCCCATTCCTGGACTGTTGCATGCAGGTTCATGGATTAATATGTGACTGCTGCTCACCTGCAGGATGCAGTCCCACTGGAACCTGTAGATAGGACTGCAGAGTCACTACTCAGTTTCCACATCACTGAGCTCTTGAACCTGATCACTGCTGCTGGACACGGGCTGTTTGCTGGAACAGCACCCAGCTTTGCTCTGGAAACAGCAGAAGGATGGCTAGTCCGTGTTGCATGGATTAGTCATGCTCATTGCAGAAAAACCTTGCGCCTCATTTCCAATGCAAAGCTGCCCTGGTTCAGATCCTCACCACTGCTTCTGTCTCTGCATTCAAGAGCACTCGAGTACCTTGTATTTTCTCTGCAGGGAGACACTTATTCACTGTGATCAAATCACCTCTCAAGCTGCCTTCTTTTTATTTTTAATTTTTTTCCCTTTTTGAGCAGCAAACCAGATTGAGCTCTGTAAGTCTCCCACAGTGTGGCATTTTCTGTAGCTCTCCAATCACACCTGGTCTCTGCTTCCAATCCCCTCTGAATTTTCAACTTCTTTTCAAGACCACGAATGCTGGCAGCACCTGAGCTGTCCAGGTAGGCAGGGCCAGGGCAGCGCACATTCATTAGTTGGGCATTTCTGGTTCTGTTGCCTCCAGCCCTTTCGGCAAGGCTGGTGTTTGGTGCTCGTGTAGGTTCATTTTCTGAGCTGTCAAATGCCCCCCACAGGTAAGCCTGGCTTGTCCTTTACTGGTTTAGGGAAGATGAAGTCAAGGAAGAGGCATAAAGAGATGGATTAGAAAAGGCCTGTTGTATGGGAGACTTGTAATCACTGGCCTGTCTTCTCCTCTTTGCTATTCCCTAAATTACTGAGCTTTGCACATGGTTTGGTTGCCTGTGATTTTCTATCTGCTTCAACAGTGGTGATGAATCAGCAGAGAGGCATTTCCTAGTGGAAGGTGCCCATGGCAGGGGGTTGAAACAAGATGGTCTTTTAGGCCCCTCCCAACCCATCCTGGGATTCCATGATTCCATGATCTGGTTGTGGTTCTGCAGCTCTTCACCAGAAACCTCCCTCCCAAAGGTGGCTCCTTCTGGCAGCTCTTTATTCATCTGCTTTGTCAGCACTTGCAAGCCTGGCTTTGCCAGGACAGGTGATACCTTTTCTCGGTCCAGCTTGGCAGACAGAGCTGGTTTTGGCTCAGTTTGTTTTTGGCTGATCTTTTAACTGGTGCTAAGCCAAAGGTCTTTCAGAAATCAAAATCTACCAATTGTAAATTGAGTCTGAAAATCCTCTTCACCAGAGACAGCCTCAGTCAATGAATGGCACAACATTCCCAGCCTTCAGTTCCCAATCCGCTAAATCCCAAGATCAGCTTTCCCATTATGTTGCCCTTGACTGTCACCTGTTTAGTGAATGTGGTCTGGGACATCCTGCTTGTCTTCTCTACACCAAAGCTCTGTCAGCTTCTGAAGTTCCCCAGAGGAAGGATTTCCCTCATTAATACTCATTAGTATTTAATCTCAGTGTGCTGGACAACTCTCTGACCATCTTTTTGAAGACTCGGGAATAAAAATGATGTAAAATTATCAATTTGAAATTATATAAATACAGTTTTGTTCCCATCTGGAGTTGCCTAACAACCTCCTTAGTTACTAATGGACCAAAAAGTAGTTTATTTCTCTCATGCCATACAAGCATATTTTTCTGCTCCTTCACTAATATAAAATATAAATATTATTGGAGAGCTTTTCAAGACTGCCAGCATCTGTTTCTTGGATATGTACAACAGAATGAAACCTTCTGAAAGGATGAGTCTGGAAATAACCCAGTTAGTGTTCTCAGGGAAGAAAAATGACTGGTGTTTTTGTGAGAGAGGAAGCTATTTCTTAAAATACTTTGAAAGAAAAAGCAAAGGCTACCTCTGACTCTTGTTCTGGAAATGATACAGTTACACAGAGCACATTAAAGCCCCAAACAATCATTTATAGCACACAGTGTGATCAACTGAAGCCTCCAGGAAAAGCTAAATGAAAAGGAAGAAGGAAACAGAAGCCATGGACTAACTATCCCACTATTCCCTCATTTCTGCTGGGGGGCACTGCACATTTCAGACACCCACCAGCTGCTCTCTGTCCTTCCCCAGCGAGGAAATCATACCTACGGTTGCCAAAGAAATTCCTGTGCCCTGGATGGTGAGACTTGCCTCATCCCTGAAACACCTTTAACCAGAAAAGGTCTTTGAAATCGGAGTCTGAGTTTCTGCAGACACCTCAGATGTTTCCTGCTGCCCCCACTGCTGACTGCAGGCACATTCAAGAGTTGAGGTTGGGAGTACAGCCACGCTCCTGATGCTCCTGGACGTCTCAGCGTCTCTCGGGGGAAGTGCTTTGCGGACAGCCAGCAGAGCTGTGCCAGTGGGAGCTGGGGCTCCTGTGCTGTAGTGGATATTGAACTGATTTACTTGGAAAAAACCATTCTCTTTTCCTTCTATGGACAGGGTCTTCATGGTCATCAAAACAGAATCTTCCAGGAGACGGTATAAACACAAGTCTTGCACTGTGGTCTCTCCCCTCCTCCCACTTCTAACACCTCTCCCCTGTGTCCTCCCCTCCTCACCCTCCCCACCACTCCATCTGAGCCAACTCTTCTGCTGCAAGCCCTTACACAGAATCCCAGTGCCCAGAAGGAGGGATGAAGGATTTGTGGAGTGGGATGAGAGCTGAGGGGAGCAAGGCCCTCGCACTGAGCATGGGTTCAGGTCCATGGATCGGGCGCCGAGCATTCCCCGGCCTCTGAGGAGAGGAGCAGGGCAGGTACCTTGTCCTTTCCCAACAAACACACACATAGACCCAGCAATAAACCAGCTCCAAAATAAAATGGAATTTTGCCCCAGAAAAACTCGCATTGTGAAGTTTAGGAGCAGGATGACTCACATGTCCCAATCCACCTCTGCAAGTTTAGACTGATTTCCAGCTTTGACGGAAAATGCCTTTCTCCATCCTTTCAGCTCCCTGCAGCCATAGCCATGAGAAACAAAATGCTCCTTAGAAACCCTGGGAGCCCTGAGGCTCCAAGGCCTCTGTGCCATCGCGGAGTTTGAGCAGCTGCCTGGAGGGGTCACACGGCAGCACTGGCAACAGGCACTAAACCCAAATCCGTGTGGCTTCTTTCCATGGCTCTCCATGGTCCCATCCAAACCCAACTGGGGATGGTGCTGGAAATCCAGTATGGATTGAAGCTGGGTAATGGGTTATAATTTGCACTTGAAATTTAGTTTGAATTCTTTACTTATCCCATCTTAGAAAATCAAGAAGCAGCATGAAAAGACACCCGGAGCCCATTAGAATTTCTAAAATATTGTGACTTGAATCAGTCACCTCAATTTGATGGAGAGGGTGGAGAGGGGAAGGATGAATCCTGTTTTCCCAGTGTGGTGGGGAAAGGGGTTTAAGAAAACCAAAATGAGACAAGGAGGACGTTGCAATTTCATGAGGTGCCAAACTCAGCCAATCTCTGGGTGAGCTGTGCGCATACATGGTCCTCATTACGTATTCCACAAACAGCTTCCACTCTGCTTCCAGACAGCCACCCACCAGCCACTGATGTTCCTCGCATGACAACCACGGAGTTTGGCAGCTCTGGAGTCACGGAGCACAAACCAAAAAGGGAACTGTGCCATCACCTCCCTCCCGTGGCTTCACCTGGGGCCAGGGGATCACTGGAAAGTGAGGGCACAGGTCTGGAGCCAGGGCAGCAGGGTGATTCCCCACACCACATTTTGGGACTGAATCAAACTCACAATGGTTTGGGTTGGAAGGGGCCTTAAAGATCATCCAGTGCCACACCGTGCCATGGGTAGGGACACCTTCCACTGGACCATGCTGCTCCAAGCCCTGTCCAGCCTGGCCTTGGGAGGGTACTGATGGAGAATTCACTGGCAGAAGATGGAAGTGTTTCAGCAAACCCTCCAATAGTTTTGGGTCAGGAATTCTTGGTACCTCGTGGCTTCATAGAGGCTGCCTAAAATTGACACATTGAGTTCAGTTGCCTGAACACACGTGGCTGTTGCTGTCTGAGGTGCTACAAGCTGTCCATGAGATCCCCCTGGGGCTGGAAAACAGGATATAGGACCAGTGGGAATACTGCACCCTTCCAAAGAGACAGCCAAAGGCTGAGGAGTTCCTGTTGCATCCAAAATGGAGAGAAACACCTCCAACTAGGCGATCATGAGAAGCCCCATGGCTGGTGAGCTGTCTCACTCCTCCTGTTCCATTCACTGCCTTCCTGCAGCTGAGGCTCAGACACCAGCCCCATGGCAGGGGTTGGAATAGGATGGTCTTTAGGGTCCCATCCAACCCAAACCACCACATGATTCCATGAGCTGACACACCTTGTGCCATCTATGGCACAAGATGGCACAAGGATGCTGAACCTGCCATACTCACACCCTCTCAAGTGGGATTCCAGAGGAAAAACATCACCAGGAGTTCATAGGAGAAACAAAGGGACAAAGTCCCCTGGCTGGCCCTGGCAGCCAAGACGAGGATGACTCAGCCCTCCTGGCTCCCAGGTGCCTGAATTTGTGACATGAGCAAATGCAGCAAAAGGCACTGGGATGCAGGTCCTACTCCTGAGAGCACTTACTGATTTTATTCCAGTGCATTGATGAGTCTGCTCTTGGGTCTGGTTGTGAATGCCGTGGGAGCAGCTGGGCAGGGGTGGGTTATGAACAGAGGGATCCATGGTTTTCCAGTGTGAGACCAACTCAACTTACCCCCTCCAAGGGTCACATGAACAAAAGAGAGATCTCCCTTTCCTTCCAGCTCTTGTGGGCTGCAGTATTCACGCATGGGCAGGGACTCCGCAACATCATGGTAAAGGTGCAAGAAGAAAAAAGCTTTATTGCGTATCCGAAATTCCCTTAAATACCAATGGAAAAACAGGAAATCACCTCATATAAACAGGAAAACAGTTCACCTCAGTGTTCCCCAATCACCTGGAATATTTCCTAGACATTGCCTATTATGGTAAAAGGTAAACAATACCTTACAAGGTCAGAAACTGCAATTATCACATCTCATAGGGCTGACACTGTCCAGAAACTCACAATCCTCTCTCAGCCCATCCCCAGTGACCTGGCTGTAATCCCAGGATCCCCTCCGGGTCTGAGAACGAGGCTTTTTCTGCAGCCAACAAGGCCTAATCTCTCTTCCAACACACAGTGTAGCCCAACAGTGGGCCTCCAGTTTCACACTCTTCCTGTGGACTCAAATGCACATGAAGTCCAATTTGGCCACTGAATTTTGTTTTATTACACTGTAAGGGGAGAATTAATTTTGGGTTGTCAGAACAGCAACGTCAGGTTGGACCAGATTGGCCCAGCTTCCCTCCATGTCTTGGTTTGGAGCAGAGTCTCAGGCTGGACATTTAGTTCAGGATGGACCAGCACTTGGATCTTTGGCATTCAGTATCCCAGGCTGGGAATCTCAGCAAGCTTTTTGACAAAGCCCAATCATGACTACCTTTCCCCCTCAGTTCTAAAACTGGTATTTTCCATTAACTTCCCCCACATTAACAACAAGAACAATTAATTATTTTCATGCTCATGGTGGCCTCCAGCACTGATCTAAACCAGGGTAAAAGATCAGAGGGTTCACGTGAGCTCTTGTTTACTGAGATCTGAGCAAGAGCCCTTTGTGTCTTGGAGTGGGCAGAAGAAATAAAGCAAGGGCAACAAATGTTTTTTCTTTGCCTGCAAAGGAATTTCCCTGTAAGCTTCATCAGTCTCCAAAAATACCTTGACATGTTATTTTCTCTGTTCTCCTGTTGATTCTTGCAGCTGTCACTGTGACAGACAGTGGAAAGTGCTCTGCAAACCCCCCTCTCAACGGGGAAAGCTTTCAGCTGCCTTTTAACTTTTTGTTTAATTTGTATTTTCATACCTTCACTGTATTTTCTCTACTAATTCTTCAATTCAGGAGGAGGGTCATTTGTTTCCAGCCTGACTAACTCATGGACTATCTGATTTTCTCATTATTGTGTGTTTCATAATTCCTCCCTCATATAACTCTGGAAGCAAGTTTTCGATCTAAGAATTAGGTGCTGAAAGCTAATAATGGTCTGGTTAAAAATGGTTTTGCTTTGTAAGGAAAATAAATACATGAATAAAGATTAACAGCTGTGCTACTAAAACACACAAAATAGCAGCGGCTGTCTGAAAGCTGCTTGGTGAGAGAGATGTTTCTGTGAGCTGCTGGAGTGGTCTGTGGAGGTAATTCCTTAGATGGATCTGCTCCATTCCATAGCTCCTTCTCACAGTGAGCAGAGTGTATTTCCTGTACTTTAATTAACCATCTGAAATGGGTTGAATGTATTTACAACCCTATTTCAGATGCCTGAGTTTCAGTTCAGGCTTCATTCACAGGCTGATTTTTTTTTTTTTTTTTTTAAATCTTTGGGCACAGAAAAGCTGCTTGATGCCTCTAAGTCTGGTTGACAGATACTACAAAGAGTTTTGGAGATGGTTCAGATCTTGGATGCTTCTCTTCATCCCAGGAGAAATCTCCACCAGAATGACAGGGGTGGGATGTGACACAAGGAGCAGGACAAGGAGGAGGGATGAGCTGAGTGCTAGAGCTTGGCAGCACAACATGGGACACATTTCTTGTCACAGGATTTCTTCTTGGGTGGCACCTGGATAAATTCATGAAGGGGATGAATTAATATCAGAGGTGTTTTGGATGCCCTGGTTAATAGCTTGTGTGTGGACTTAATCCAGTGTCTGCTACAAAAGAAAGCAATGGTGTGGGGATAAGACGGAGCCTGAAATTTAGTTTTTTCTACCCCAAAATATAGCAGTGTTGGCTGCTGTGTTGTGGGGACTGAAGTTGTGTCGAGGTGGATGTGGCAGGACCAGGAGATCATCTTTTAGTGCAGTCTTTCCTGTCTATAAGGTGCTCATGGACATTCCTGTGGGATCCAAACCTGTAACTGAGGATTTACTTTAGCATTTCTCTTTCCTTCCCTGTCAAGCTCAATATGCCTTATTTCTACAAGCACAATAAGGGGAAATTCTGAGGTACTGAAAAAAAATAGTAACTTTGGAAATGTCAGAGTATTTTAACAGGTTTTGATTGACTCAGAGATGTCTGCATCGTCAAAATGGAAATTATTCTTTTGTGTTCATTGCAAAACCATGAAATGCCATTTCACCTCTGCTCAAGTGAATAAAAAGTACAAGATGGCAGGTACAGAAGGGGAACTTCTGAGAGAAAGAAATGGCTTACTCCATGTGATTTGGAATCCCATGGAGTATGTAGGGAAATGCAATGTGGAGCTGAATGTGTGGTGTAACTGTAGGAGCCCTTTTGGCTCCTGCATCTCTACTGCGTCCCTGCTCTGCTGAGACCCCGCTGTGTGGATACTGGAATGCTGCTAGCAGGAGAATTTCTCAGCTTCTTGCCTTAATTCTGTGAGAATGTTTCCTTTGCCATGCATGTTATGTAAACAGTAAGATAGGCTTTGTAAATAACTTTCACATCTGATGTTTTTGCTAAGTTCTGTTTTTTAGTATGTGGGACAAATAATCTGAAGTGGGTGTCTAGGGCTTCAGTGAACCACCCCAGGACAAGTGTGGACACTGTCCAATGGGTTTATGGAACTAGGATATATAAATGGTATTGTAAATTAATAAATAATTCATTCTCTTGCTAAATCTCCGTGTTGTTGCATCTCTGAACCCCTGCTAACATAGCCACACCCCTGTTCTGCTGCCTCCAGCTTGGGGATCCCAGCTCAGGACATGGAGCTGCCGGAGAGAGCCCAGAGGGGGCTCCAGGATGATCCCAGGGATGGAGCAGCTCTGCTGGGAGGAGAGGCTGGGAGAGCTGGGATTGTTCAGCCTGGAGAAGAGACCAAGGGTGACCTCACTGTGACCTTCCAGGGCCTGAAGAGAGCCTGCAAAAAAGATGGAGAGAGACTATTTACAGGGGATGGAGAGACAGGACAGGGGGAAAAGGCTTCCCACTACCAGAAGACAGGTTTAGATGGGATATTGGGAAGGAATTGTTCCCTGGGAGGGTGGGGAGGCCCTGGCACAGGGTGCCCAGAGCAGCTGTGGCTGCCCCTGGATCCCTGGCAGTGCCCAAGGCCAGGCTGGACGGGGCTGGGAGCAGCCTGGGACAGTGGGAGGTGTCCCTGCCATGGCAGGGGTGGCACTGGGTGGGCTTTAAGGTCCCTTCCGAAACAGACCATTCTGTGATTCTATGATTCAATGTTTCTGTGATTCAAAGGAACAAACCAAGCTCCCCTGGCAGCCAGAAGGGAATTGGTTAATACAACATCCCCATTAGAAATGGTTCAGTCCTTTTCCAGGTAGGTGAGAAAGTGCTCATCTCCCTCCATCACCGAGGGTTGTGGGAAGTAAAAGACAAAACTTTCCAGTATCAGGCAAAGAAGTTCATTTCCAGGGGCTCTCTCCCAAGAACTCAATTCACAGGTGCCAAACCATTTCCTCTGTAACCTCGGCTGGAGATAATTAGAGAGCATTTAAAGCAGAGCTTCTGACTTCCCTGAGCTCACATGGTGCTCCCACCCAGGATGGCAATTCTGCAATTTCCATAGGTAGATTTTGCTGGGAGATTTAACGAAGTCACGGCAGAGAAACCGCAGGGCATTAGTTACAGGGCTAAGGAAACAAATCTCACAGCATAATCCTGAGGTGCCTTTAATGTTCTAATTAAACCTATATATAGAAGCTGCAGGCAGGAAAAATGGTGTGAAAGTTTCTCATCTGCTGAGTATTTTTCCATCCCTTTCCCCCCGCAACCCCACCTCCCTTGACCCAGAGAGGGGCTGAAAAAGATCCTTCACAGAAAGAGAGAAATGCCAGGCAGATAGAGATCAGCAACATTTCCATTCCCTGGGCCCTTCAGAAAGGCACAGCCCAGCCAACATCTGCTGATAAGGCTGACTTCTGGCCTAATAAGGCCAGGCCAGCCCAAGCCACACAAGGGATCGAGCATCAGAAGCCTCAGATTTTTCTACTCTAATTGCAAGGTGGGGCTGGAGATGGGACAATAAATGTGAGGAGCTGGGAAATCACAGACACTGTCCGAGAGAATTAGCGTTCAGCAAAGGATGGCAGCGGGACAGAAGAACCTCACTGCCTTTCCATTTAGGAAGGGTCACAGGAGACAGATGAGGAAGGAGGACAAAATCCTGCTGTGTCTTTTGCCACTTAGCAAAGACATCAAGGTGATGGATGATGAATCAGAGATTCAGAGAATTGTTTAGGTTGGAAAAAATCTAAGATCAACAAGTCCAACCACTTCCCCAAGCACTGCCAATGCCACCACTGACCCATGGCCCCAAGTACCCCATCCATATGGCTTTTAAATCCCTCCAGGGAGGGTGAGATAGTGATTCCATCACTGCCCTGGGCAGCCTGTGCCAGGGCTTGACAACCCTTTCAGTGAAGACATTTTTCCTAATGCTCAATCTAAACTTCCCCATGTTGTCCTAGTCAGGTCATGAGTTTGGGAGACAAAAGATGCCTTGAAGCAGAAAAGGGTGTGGGGTGAGAGCTGCTGAGAGAGCAAGGCCATCCCAGGATCCCAGTGGCTGCAAGGATGTGGTGTTTCTCAAGCTGTTACGCTTTTAAGTCTTGTGCAAATAGTCCTTTACCCTACAGTTTACCATCTGTGTTTTGAGCTTTCCTCCACCATGCAGTGGACACAGAAGGTCTCATGGAAAAAGCACAGGAACATGCAGGCAGGTGGCACTTGAAGGCTTATGCAACACAGGGAGGCTGGATCATGTTTAAAGTGCAAATCCTGAAGAAAGGAATCCCAGTATTAACAGAAACCTCTTCCAACCATATCAGACATTACCCCAAACCAGGTTTTTGTCACTTGGAAGAAATGCATCTGCTTTGGCAGAGCCCTCACTATTAGTCACAAACCAGTTTGGGGTCCAGCTTCCCGTGGGAGCTCCCTGGGTTATCCATGTAGTGACAGACGTTGCAGTGTGATCCTATTTCATCACAGCAGGGCTGTCTGAGACCTCCTGCTCCTTTCTTTCATTTCCCTTCGCAAGGTCCACTTGGAGCTAACAGCCAGGGGTATCTTTATCCCTCTTTATCCCTCAGACAGCAGAGGGAAGGGCCGAGCCTGCTGATGCGGAGGCGAACTGAGATGTTCATTACCACCCTCTCCATGCCAAAGGAGCCCCTCCCACAGCAGGAATTAGTCTATAATTAGCTTAGAGAGTAAAGCACTTTTAATTAAGGATTGAAATTCAGCAGGCCATCTGCCTGGTTTTATTTGCAAGCAATAGGCATCTTCTGCTGGCAGCACCATTTCCCCTGGTTCCTCTCTCTAAACCTCTCACTTGGGCTAGACCAGGACTGACCGTGGGGGTGGAGCCAGGACATCACATCCACATTGTCCAAGACAATGCACTGCAGTTTGCTGGTTGTTACAGTGCAAAGCCTCTCTCAGAGACAGCTGTGGAAGCTGGGATGGCATTTTGCTTTCCTTCCAGCCTCCCAAGCACTGTGACAGCTGCAAGGATCCCACCCAGGAAATCTCATCAGATGGTCGCCCTAAGGTCCTGTATGAGCCCTTTGCTTTGCTCTGCAAACACTCGGGGCTCAGAACAGCCAGAAGCACAATTCCTGACACTTTCCTGCCTTGCACAGTTGGAGGTAGTTAGATGGGATATTAGGAAGGAATTGTTCCCTGTGAGGGTGGGGAGACCCTGGCACAGGGTGCCCAGAGCAGCTGTGGCTGCCCCTGGATCCCTGGCAGTGCCCAAGGCCAGGCTGGAAAGCGCTTGGACTCTAAGGTCCCTTCTCACTCAAACCATTCTGGGATTCTGTAATTCTAAAATTAGGACAGAGTTTATGAACCACAGCCATGGGATTGTTTGGGAAGCCTGGGGAAAACAAACACAATTCTTAGTGTCTAAGAAGCTTTCATGGAACTTTGATGTTGGAAGTTAAAACTTTTTTTACTCTTTTTTTGTTTTCAAGCTGCAAATGGATCAAGCCCAACAGCCTTTCTGCACATATTGCCAAGGAACCCCAGGGTCTCAAGGGCTCCTTTCTACTTGGAGCTTTCCCAGTTACTGTCATCAAACCAGAGAAAGGCAGGAGGCACATCTGAGGCTGCTGCCTCCATCCTGGAGATGCTCTTAGAAAAGCTTTTTGTGGAGCAGCTGACTCCCACCCGCATGTCTTTTATTCCCAACGATTTCCCATATACTCATGTTAGCTGACAAAACTGCTGCTGCAGCTCTTTCTCCTTTCCCCTAGGATTATTATTTTTCTTTATTGTCATTATTACTAAGGGTACAACATGATTTGTTTTCTGTAAAACAAGCCATGTTATAGTCAAGGCAAATCAAAAGGGCCAGGTTAGGAAGGGACATTAGAATACATTTTGTATGAAAATGAAAGATCATAAGCAGTTTCTTGGCAGACCTAATGTCTTTCAGGGCTGTTCTTTGGGAATAACAATTCCAGGCAGGGACTCTGGAAAAAGTAGAGTGCGTTGACATAATGAGAAGCTCTATCAGAATGGATATGCATGAGCTGGGCAGATTAATATTTAATGAACAGTGAAGCCGGCTATCCCTAATCATGGAGTGCCTGGGATTTGCAAAGTGGCTAATTTTAAAGTATTTTGTATGGAATTATTCATGCATTAAAAAGTACATGACTCCCTTGCAGTGAAATGGAATTAAACTCAATGAAATTTAGTCATCAAAATGTCAGATGTTGGGTCCAGCTAAGACAACGGGACAAGGGTATGGCTCTTATTGAAGGACACAGTGGAGCTGGAAATGTCAGGATTAGGGCACACAGCTTCCTGCAGGGAGGGATGACCTCATCCCAGTGGGTCTTCTTGGGAACCCGGAGCAGACAGATCTTCTTTGGGGTTTTCAAAGCATGGAAGAGCCAGGAGTGGAAACAGGACCAGCAAGAGCTTGAGAGCAGTAAAACCAAGTGGATGGGTGAAAAGGCAGCACAAGGATTCAGGTGCTGGGGCAGGAGCAGGGCTGGGTCAAAACCAGTGACATCACTTGAGTGACATCTATGACATCACTGTCATAATCTTTATTTTTGTTTGTATTTTGCCTCGAATGATGCCTTCAAACTTCCTTGTTGATCCAGAGTTTAATGAGACTTTACTTTGGCTTGAACAAGTATTTTTTGGACCTCAGCTCAGACAATTCTCCTGGCACTTCTTCATCTTTTCCTCGCTGGTTTCTGATAAAAGGAGACCGTTCCAAAGAAAATGTCATTTTCACTTGGAAAATGGGGCTTTTGCTGGGGGTGGGGAAGAAAGATTTTTTTCCCTCCGGCATCTTTTAAAGATTTTCACTTTTTCCCTGACAGAAAAGAGTTTGTGGAAGTTGCTGCATCTTCTTGAAAGCCATTGTTTGACGCAAACACGGGTTTTGTGAAAAAGCAGGAGGCAGAGGAGGCTGAGCTTTCCTTGCCACACAATCTGTGAACACAGTTCATTGGAATCGTGAGAAGAGATAAAAGAAACCAAGTAAAAGGTGTTTACAGCTATTTGAGTGCTACCAATTGCACCAAAGAGCGTTCAGGAGAGGAGAGACAATCACGGCAATAAAGGTATGGGAAGGGCAGGGAAGGGCAGGGAGATGCGTTTCCTGCCGCTGTGCGTGCTCGGAGCTCGCCCAAGGCCGGCGTTACCCACGGGCAGCGCTGCTGGGAAAGGCTCGCTGGGAAGGTGCTGTTGGCAAACACGGCCCCCAGGAATGAGAAAATCTCACCTGCGGTTGTAGCTGTGACCCTGGAAGTGAAATGAGTTTTGCTGATCGGGAGGGAGGAAAAGGAGGTGGGAGTGCACAGGATCCGCAGACTCGCCTTGGGTTTGCATGGAAGCAGTTGGAGCAGTTGTATTTTGTTATTTTTGGAATGGAATGCTGACTCAGAAATCAATTTATCCTTTCTCTGCCTAAATTAAAACAAAAGGTGAGCCTGAAGATGAGGAGAAAACGTTTCATATCAGCTTGAGAAAAATGCTTTAATCAACCCAAAGTAAACAGGTTGGGGTTTTTTGTTTTTTATTTCCTCTTTGTCTAGTTTTGTTGTGGACTGTGCAAGGATTTAGCACTGGGCCTGTCCAAAGGTTATTTATTCTTCCCTCATCATTTTTTATTAGATTCCTGAAAAGAAAGATCCATTATTTTCATGGCAATTATTCTAAGTACAGCTAGAAAAAGCCATGTTAAGTCCTAATTTGAATATTAAACATAATTAAAAGACTTCTCTGTATTGTGAATTGTTCTCTTATCTGCCTGCCCATAAATGTCAGTGTATTAATGGCCACAGCTTGTCTCAGAGGTAGGAAATAGCTTTTTCCTCCCACTGCCTTTTTTGAGCAATGCAGAATCAAGCCCAGCAGGTCATGCCCATACAACCAGGCAAAAAAGTCCCTGCTACAGTTTTGCTTCAGCTTCAGTAGAAAATCCAATCCCTTCTGGCCAGCTGATTATTTCTGCTCTTGAATACACTCTTTAAACCAAGAAATGTTATCTAGAAGCAGAAAGAGACAGAGATACATTTAAAAAGTCTTTAATTTACTAAATTTTAAACCAGAAGAAAATTGGAGAAATTAATCACGCTCAGAGTGTGATTAATATGAAGCTTTTTTTTTTTTTTTTTTTTTTTTTTTTTTTTTTAATAGCTGGAGAGAGAAGGAATTGATGCTTTCTAATGATGTGGAGAAAAGGTTCATTTGAGTGTTTGGGCACTGCCAGATTCTCATATGCTTGTGCTTGACCAAGGCTTTTGAGAACACCAACATCTCTGCCATCAGGGCTCTCCAGCTCGGAGAACTCCTACTCCCTATGATAAATTTCCATGGACTTTGTGCATGTTTACCAGGTTAATGGCCTTTAGTTATTTATTTCTTTGATTTGATTTAAAGTCCATCTCCTGGCAACTGCATCTTTTAGAGATGCACAAAAGGATGGATCCACCACACACTCCATGAAATGTTTCACCTGTGGGAATTCTTGGGAAAGTTGCCTCTGGAAGCTCAACACATGCATGAGTACTGGAAATAAAGGTATTAAAGACCAAAAGTCACAGACCCAAAAAAAAAAAGGTAAAGAGAAATAAAAATAAAAAGAAAGAACATGCAATTTTTCACTCCCTTGGCCAGACCAAAAGCTGGTTTAGGGACAACTGGAAATCATTGTCCTTGTGAAAAAAATGAGGCAAAATACATAAATGTTAGACCTGAACATTGCTGTGAAGCAGGCAGGGAGCTGGGAAACCTATCCGTTTTTGTGCTGTGTGACATTTCTGAACTTGCCAGGTACACAAAAGGCAGTTTTCCTCTGCTTTCCAAGGGCATTTCTTCTAATTTTCACCACTGGCTAGAAGTGCCCCACAGTTTCAGCTTTTCAGCTCCAAATAAGGATTTAAAGAAACAGAATGTGCCTCTGAATGGACTGACTTTGTCAAGAAGAAGACTGAAGTGGAAATCAAAGAATTTTCCTTCTGCTTTTATCAAATTCAGGTGGAGAACTGAACAGCTGTAGCTGGAAGGGGCCCCGCAGGCCACGCTGGGCGGAAGCATTTCAAGGTTTGTCAACACTTGTCACACTCTCCCAAGGCTTTATTCAGTGAGCTATTTCAATTTGTTCCTCGTGCTGGAAGATCCCAGGGTGTGTTCCGGATGTGTGAGCCAGGACCAGCAGGAAATGCAGCAGTTCGGGTGAGCAGAGCTTTGGCTTCTGCTGGGGGCCACGGGGACCCTCATGCCCACATCTGAATGCCCCTCCCAAGAAGACGCTGTCAACCCTTTCCTTGTCCCTGCTTTCTTCTGCATCCATAGTGCTTCCTCTGCTATCCCTTTCTGTATCCAGAAAAGGATGAAAGCCCCGTCAGTGGATCTGCTGGGAACTTGCTGAGCACAACTCTGTGAAACCATCCCGAGTGTGAACAGGCCCAAGGTGTGTATTGTTGTTTTGAGGCCTTTGCTCCTCTACCTCCTCCATCATGTTGATCCTTCTGCTGCTCTGGAGAAAGGTGGGAGGGAGGTGGAACTTGTCCATGGCTGTGGAGGTCCAGCACAGGACACCTGGAACTCCCAGAACAGCCATGGGAGGCTGGAGTTGTGATGGGAAGAGGACATGGCAGAAATTCTTCCGCTGGCAGCTCTGTGTGGCTGGCACAGCCCAGACCCCTGCCTTTCCTACCTGCCAGGGCTTTTCCCCAGGAAAACTCTTGGTTCTGCAGAGTCTGCCATTGGCCTGGCAGAGAGACAAAAGCACTGGGTTAATTAAAGACCTAAGAACATAATTGCAATTAAACCCAAACAAACTGCTGAATCAGAACAGAAAATTGCCTGGAGATGGGGGAAAGGCTGCCTTGCTTTGGCTTGTTTTTCTCAGAAAGGCTGAGGACGTACAGACGGCCAAGCAAATGCTGCAACAAGGACATGCCAGTGGCAAAAGTGTTTAACTGCTGCATAAAAGATAAGCATAAGGATAAAGCCAGGACTGGGAGCAGCATGGTTGCTCAAGCCAATTTATGTTGGTTTCACTCTAGGAAAATCCAGAAGCCTGCATCTGGCAAGTGTCTTTCCAACTTGGCTGGAAGCCTTCCCCAGCTGAGGCAGTCCCACTGATCCATCCCACTCCTAAATCCCTATCCCAGTGCTGCAAATCCATTCTGGAGTGGTCTGATGGCCAAAGCACCTCCTTGGGCTCCTTGGCCCTCACCAGAATCCATGTCAAGGATGTGTTCTCAAGGGATCTGCAGGAAAGATGTGGGATTTGCTCTGCAGCCTGCTTGATCTTCAAGGAAAATCTCATGGACAAATCAGAGACCAACAGAAAATGAACCTGTGGGGCATCTCTGTCCTGTGCCTGGCCAGCAGTACCCCAAAGGGGGTACGGAGAAGGTTTTGGCACCTTCCCACCTCCACTACACAAATTCTGCAATCCTTGTCTGCAGCAGACCCATCTATTCACACAATCTAGGGCTGCTTTCTGTGGAGCTGCTCCAGTGCATCCCACTGAAGGCATAAAGCTGAGAGAAGCCAGTGAATTATAAAGTTCCTGGCAGCAAGACTCGGCAAGTGGCTGCTGTTAATCTTCCCTTTGCTACTCAGTTTTTGTTCTGTCTGTAATAAATCCCTGTGCCCTTTGCTGTTCAAACTGCAGCCTCGCTACTGGAAAAGGGGTGGAGGCGGGGGAATGCTGGAGATTGCTATGTGCAGAAATAAAATAAGGTCTCCATGTCTTGGGCTGGCCAATACCTCTCCTTATCGAGGGCTGAGCCTTTGCGTGATCAGCTGGTGTTAAATGTAATGCCAGGGTAACTCAGGCTGAAGCACAACAGATTGGAAAAGCTGCTGGATTTTTGCAGGAAATGGGGCAGACAGGGCTCTGTGTTTTCTTTGAGCAGGGTGGAATGGGCAGTTGGAGACGTGATGTTGCTTCCAAATCTGGAGTAACAGCGAGCTGGGAATTTGTTAACGAAAGTCTTTTCCCCAAATACCACCTCCATGGATTTACAGCTACTTGTGGTAAAGATAATATTCATAATAAAACTTAGAAAAAAAAGAAAATCTGAGAATATCTACTATTTGCTTTGATATGAGCAAAATAATAATTACTATTTTGATTCACAATTGCTTCCAATCTGGGGATTTGTATAAAGCAGAAGTTAAAACCATTGAAAAGTAATGAGAGCACAGCACTCAGCAGCACTTGAATTTCTGCACTTCTATGCAGGTTCTTCATTTGTGAAAAATTCTGGACTTTTGACTATTCACCCACACCTGAAGCAGGGGGGAAAAAGGAAATTCAGAGAAAAATGGCTCAAGGGCTTTGCTGCAGAGAAGAAAAGCAGCAGATCTTCTGATGGTGAGAAAAGCTGTGTCCTGGTGACAATTCAAACTTCCCCATCATCCCTCCCAGTTCCCTGGTCCCTCTGCTCATGCTCTGCTGGGATTCATTTCCTGTGGCTCAACCAATCCCTAATCCCAGAGCTGGTTTCCTGGCCAGGGGGTTACTGAATGTGTAGCCCTGATTCCTGTTGACAACAAGCTAACTTTGCACTGCTCGCCAGGCTCGGGAGCTCTGAGGAGGGGGCAGAGCTCCCTGTGCTGCCAGGCAGGAGCTCTGTGAGATTGGATTGGTGTCACTGGGGATCACATCCCTGCGGAGACATCACTGGGAATCACATCCCTGTGGAGCTGTCGTTGGAGCAGAGCTTGTGCCTGGTGCCACAGAAGATGCAGCTGGGCATGGAGAGACCATAAATGTTGTGGCACAGGTGAAGTGCATTCAGAGGGATAATGCACCGACAGATAGAGCTGGAAAATGGAAAAGCTCTTGACATGGCCCCCTTCCCCCCTGCCTTTACTTCTTCAGGGCTATAAATGTTACTGGTGCTTTAGAGCCATACAAACAAACAGCTCTGGCCATGCGGCCGTAAAGGATCCTCCCTACAGGAATTAAAGTCAAAGGAGAAAAACGAATGCCAAGCCACGCCATCCACCAGAGCAGGGACTGAGGCTTTGATTGCTTGGGGAAGGAGCTGGAGTGGACTCCCCACATTTTAAAGACTCAAGACCTTACCAGCACAGCTCCCACCTGGGACACAGCCTCTCGCTCCTTCCAGCTTGGCTTCAGCAGTGGGACACAAGTATAGAATAGAATAGAATAGAATCATTAAGGTTGGAAAAGACCTCCAGGATCATCAGCTCCAATCTTTGATTGATTAAACCACATCCCAAAGTGCCTGCTTGCTTTTTGAGCACCTCCAGGGGTGGGAACTCTAGTCCTTTTCCAGGGCTGGNCCCTGAGCCTCCTTTGCTCCAGGCTGAGCCCCTTTCCCAGCTCCCTCAGCCACTCCTGGGGCTCCAGACCCTTCCCAGCTCCGTTCCCTGCCCTGGACACGCTCCAGCCCCTCCATGTCTTGTTGTGAGAAGCCCAAAACTGGACACAGGATTTGAAGTGAGAACCCTGTGGAAATTAGACCAAGCAGGATCAGTCCTAGACTCTGTAACTCTTGGGCCTTGGTTTCTTCAAGCAGCACATGAATGGTTTCCACCTGGATCTTTAAAATTTCCATCAGAATTGGTGGGAAAGGAGGTTTTTAACACCACACTTTCTTTGACTGTGGTGAGAGACACCAAGACCAATGGGCTTCTTCCCACCATGTTCCCAGGATGGAACACCAAAGCATTTCCTTTGAGGACAGTTCTATTTTTTCCATAGCTCCAGTCTGCAAATGCTGTGGATTGGTCTAGAAACCCTCACAATGGGAAGAAACTTGAGCAGGTTGATTTTGACACAGTAGAACTTTTTTGGGCATGAAAAATAATTCCCTTTTTGAGCAATTCTCTTGTTTAATTTCCAGCAGATGAGGAGTCACAATGAAGCAGCCTTGAGTAGGAGTTGGATATGAAAAACAGACTCTTGCAGAGGGAGGAAAGATGTGAACTTAATGAACTTACAGTCTCAATCATATAAAACTGAACAAGAGAGCAATGTCTTTTCTCAAGTGACAGTTGTGTTGCTGTTCCCAAATGTTATTTTTTATTCCAACCATGCTAGCTGGGGTAATAAAAGATACGACTTTGCTCCCCATACTTCGCCCAGTTGATTTTTTGCAAATACCAAATCCTGTTTTGTGTCCTCAGTAGATGCAAAATTACCCGGCTTGCCCCCAACAGCAAGTGCAAATCTGTTAGAAATAGTTTATAGTAACACACAGGCTTGGCTACCACAGCATGGGGAAAATGTTTAAAAAAATGATGTAGACTCACTCCCACAGAATGAAAATCCTTGGTGTCCTTGTTCCATTTACATCTTACACTGTTATATCGATGCTGGTATTTTTGATACAATTTGTAGGATGTACTGAAGGGATTTTTAATATACTCAGATGTTGAAGAGCACTGAATGTTTCATTTTTTTTATTTACCCAAACCTTTAGACATTATTAAAGAAACCAGTGTGATATTTCTGAGGCAAATGCCAGGAATTTCAAAATTCCATAAATGTATTTTCAATTGATGGTGAAAAGCCAGAGCAGGGATTTGAGGCTTCCACACCATCAGACCCTTCTGCTCTGATGTGACGATGGGAATTGCCCATGATTTCCTGTAAGGGCATTCCCGGTACGTCCGTTTGCTGCTCTGCCCAAAAGCAAACACGAGCCCTTTCCTCCATTTCTTCCAAATTGCTGCATCCCAGCAATTGGTTGTGGGTCCTTTGTGTAAAGAGAAGAGAAAGCAGCTGGTTAAATCCCAGAATCCCAGAATGGTTTGGGTTGGAAGGGACATTAAATGGCATCAGTCCCACCCCCTGCCATGGGCAGGGACACCTTCCACTATCCCAGGTTGCTCCAAGCCCTGTCCAGCCTGGCCTCGAGGGTGAGGATGTGCATCCAAATCCATTGATGGGGGTGTGAACCCCACTCCCATCTCTGCCCCATCCCTGTGGGGCAGCACAGCTGGGCAAATGAAACAGAGTTAAATGAGCAGCTTGCAAAGAAAATCTCTATGTTTGCGTATTTTTCCTTAATTTCCGCCCTCACCAGAGGTTCCAGGTCTATGGCTGATGACACAGAGTTAAGAAGTAGAAACTTTTTAACTGGGTTTTGACCTTCATGAGGAAAAATGACGGTAACACTGGGGGGCTGGTGGGGTGGGCGATGACATCCCTTTGTGGGGAAACGTGGCAAAGCTGACAGTGAAATACTGTTCTCCAGGTGAATTATTAATGTTGACATAGGAAGGGATATTCCTTGGGAATTGGTTATTACTGAAATAACTCCTGTTTCTTCCCCCTCCCCACAGCTCTCGGACAGGGGTTTAGGCCAAGGGCAGCAATCTTTGGGACTCCAGGACGAACAAGCTCAGAGATTAGAAGAGAATTTCTCCTTTCATTAACTCCCAACTCCAAAAACTCCAGCTTTGCTGTGGGAGTCCAGCCACTCTGTGCCTTTGTGAGTCATGGCTGGTGACAGGAGTTCAGAGGGGTCACGCTGGGCTGTAGCAGCACCGACACCCCACGGCTGCAGCAGGGGATGGATGAATGTGCTCAGGCTTCCTGTAACTGGTTTTGGAGAAAACCAGCACTGCCCAGAGAGTGCCACCAACTAAAGCCAATTGAATATTTCCACCTGCAGCTTTGTCATCATCTACAACTCCTGGGACACGGGAGTTGCTCATTTCATTGCCAGGGAGGTAATTTGGGGAAAAATTCCCTTAACCCCCACTGCATCTTCTTCATTTATACAATGGAGCTCTAGCTGCTGGGATGCTCCCCGGAGCCCTGAGGTTTTACTTCTGGAAGGTGCACACTTTCACTCAGGGATGATTTTTTTGGTTGTTCATTGCTTTGGATGAGGATTATTTCCTAACAAGGTTCCTTTTGGCTTCTCCTTGCCTACAGAGTTGGTTTCTGAATGCTGCTGATAGATTTGTCTGGAGTGGTGCAGGACCAGAAAGGGGCAAATCCTGTCCCAGTGGGAGAACGTGCCTCTCTTCCACATCTCCCCCTAACTTTGGGGTGCCAGGTGCCCAGGATCTTGGAGAGAACCACTCTGGGCTTTTTCCTTTGCAGGCACCACCACCTAGTGCAGTGCACTGGAATTTCATGTCTTCCCCTTGGATTTTATCCCGCAATTGCAATCGATTGGTGAAGCTGGTGGAATAATTGGTGCTTAATAAATTAGCCATTGCTCTAAGGTGTTTGTTTTTCTTAACCACTGGAAACAGTTCTCAAAGGGGGCACGATTTCCACAGCCAGGCAATGGGTTCATTGTCTCCAAAAGGGAATTTGCAAAGCGACTACTCTAGCTGCTCTTAAAGGAAAGGCCTTTTTTGGGATTTTGAAGTTGACTCAGTCCCTGTGTAGGCAGGCAGGATAAAATCACAGAATCCTGGACTGGTTTCAGTGGGAAGGGACCATAAAGCCCACCCAGTGCCACCCCTACCATGGGCAAGGACACCTTCCACTGTCCCAGGTTGCTCCTCATCCAGCCTGGCCTTGGACACTTCCAGGGATGGGACAGGCACAATTTCTCTGAGAAACCTGTTCCACTGTCTCACCACCCTCACAGGGAAGAATTTCTTCCTTATATCTACTCTAAACCATAGGTAGCCATAAGCAAGAGCAAGGGAAAGGGAAAATCCTCCCCTCCTGGGAGGTTTGTATGTGAACCTCTCACCAAGTGAGTCAAGGCTGTGGATGTTTCCCAAGGGAACTGGAGAGAGGTGCACTGAGCAGAGCCTTCACATGGACGTCCTTCTCCTCTGATGCTTCCCTGCCTGTTTACCCTTCAAACTCTCCGTTATTCCCAGTGTGGCTCATTTTTTCAGTTCATTTTTCATGTGCTCCAAAGGGATGCAGCACTGGCCTGGTGTGCAGGAGGTCTCTGCTTGTGAGCCAGTACTGACTCTTGCTCCTAGAGCCCCACTGCTGGATCAGGCGTAGAAAGTGGAAGGTGCAAACAGAGAGGTTCCTTGGTGTGGATACTAAAAAGCTCCTGGGCAGAGGATTTTTTCCTTCTCCTTCATTTCTGTGGGAAACGTTTACTTTGCTATGCAAACTATGTAAACAGTAAGATAGGTTTTTTGTAAATAATCTCGTATCTGGTATTTTTCACTTATGTTATGGTGTTGTAACAAAAATAAAGATTCATTCTCTCTCTGGACTCGCTTGTGGCTGCATCTCTGAATTCCCCTAAGCCTGCTACACCTTGGCTTTTCCATATCTGAGAAGTGCTTTTCCTTCCAGGGTACTGGCATTTCCCCCAAAATTAGAGAAAGAGGGAGCAATGTGACTGTTACCTCCAGGTTACGTAGCTTTATGTCTTGGTTTGCCTAGAGGTACTCCTCCAACACTGGTTTAGAACAGAGGCTGATTTTCCCAAATATGAAGTCCCCCAGTGTTGCTCTGATTTTCACAGTTCTTCAATGTTTTTAATTCTGTAGATAGAGTTCTTATGCATTTTCTGTAAACATAAGCCATGTTATGCTCTCCAGATGTTGCACTTGGACACGAAGGAACACACACACAGGCCAGTTGTCAGGACAGGATCAAAGAGCCGCAGGGCCCACTTCTTTATTTTATACACTTTTAGAAAACCCCATGGATTGGAGGGTGAAATTATCACCCCTCAACCACATAGGTCAAAGGAGAAATCCATCAAACTTCTCCGCCTCACCCCAGCTCCAGACTCTGTGGAGAACTGCCTGGTAAGGCATGATGTAAAGCCATGGCATGTGCCCTGTTTATGGTCACAGCCAGAGCATAGAATCACAGATTTTGTGGTAGTGAGCCATGGCTGAGAGCTCCAGGTGGTGGTAGTGTGGGTCCTCAGCCACCCGAGCACTCTCCATCCCCACCACTCGCTCACAGTCAAGCAGAGGTTTGAAGCAGTGGAAATAAAACGACGTTATTCCAGGCAGAGCCGATTTCATGAAAAATACATTGTCTTTCCACAGCTTCAGGGAAAATATATTGGTTTCTGCCACATTAAATTAGAAGTCATCTGTTCTCAGAACCTGCGAGGAACTGGCATGAGAGGGGAGTGGATATGAGAGACATCAAGCCTCTTGCAGGGACTGAATTAAATAACTGCAACCCTTTGCCTGCAAAGGAAACAAAGTAATGTTTCCTCCTGCTAAACATGCACTGCAAAATAATCATATGAAAACACTAAAATATTCATTTATTTGCAATCTGAGCTCAGGAATTACTGGTTTGCTTTGCTTTTGTTTGACAGGCATAGTTTTGTATTAAAAGGTGAACCAAACGCATATGAGTAAAACTATTATCCACCTTAAAAACAGGAGCAATTGTAGGTGAAACAGGAAGTTGTATTCAACACACATACACACAAAAAGTTTCTGTTTAATTTTAAAGGCTTTAAAATTCTGGGTTTGTCTGGAATATTTTCCCAGTATTCCACTGTGGCAGTTTCTGAGCTGAAAGCCCTGCAATGAGAAATCAAGACACTTCATTTTGCAAGTGTCAAGACAAAGAATCTTCACTTTTCCAGACTTTCTACCCATTTTCTTTTGTGCTGAACTTATCAAATCTTTGGGGCTGTCAAAAAGGACTCAATGTCTCTTTTTAAACCTTTCCAAACTTTTAAAAGATGAATAAACCCCTGTTTGCTAAAAGGTGGTTGCTTTGAACAAAGACTTGTATCATTCTGTTGGCACTGGCTTTGCTACCAAACAGCCCCAAGTACATCCTTCTGCAAAATAAATGGGCTTGGATTAACTCAGTTTGGATGCTCTTGAACTGCAGCAAAATCTCCTTGTGGTTTACCCTCTGACACCTAATTAACCTTCCCCTGAGCAAGGCATTTGTATTCTGGAGTAAATGCACTTGCACGCAGGGTTATTCTGCAATTACATGAACTTACATTTGGTCTCAGCATAACAAGAGCAAGTGTGGAGAGCACAGTGTGAGCAGAGGACACACAGCTCGAGCATCCCCTGCTGCCTGCGGGGACAGGCTCCCTGTGCTCACCTGCACTGGTTTCTGCACTTGGTATTTGTGCAGTGAAAAGTAATCCTGGAATGAACAGTGACAAAAATGGGACTGCCTAAAGGATTTGCACCTCAGGAATCCCAGTGAAATCCTCATCAGGGATTTTACACCTGGTCTCTGCAGGAGGACAGTGCTTTAACAGAGGGGATGTGAATCATCATCAAAAAGGTTTGCACATTCTCTGACTTTGCTTTCAAGTGGTTTCATGTCCATTCCTCTGTAGTGGTTTTGTTCGCATCTTTTAACTTTTTGTGAGATAAGAACTAGAAGTAGGGAAAGCAGGCACAAACCTTAAAGAATATAAAGAAGTTTATTACTAACAGAATTAAAAGTAAAAGGAAATAATAAGAAATTAAAGCAAAAACCCCCTTTTCTCCCCCAGTACCTCCCACTTTACTTAATTTGCACAAAGGACAACAACATATGATCTCGGTCAGATGCAGTCTTAAAAGTCCCTTTCACATTGGAGGGAAAAGAGGTCTTTTCTGCTTTCCATGGTTTCCAAACTGCTGCCAGCAACAAAATCTTGCCCGGAGAAAAATACTCTGCTGCTGTGTAACATCTCTCTCTCTCTCGAATATTGCAGTCTTTCCACACTGCTATCAGGAGCCACACATGGGGTAATTTCTTTTTAAGGACAAGCAAATTCCAGCCTGAAAAGCAACGGCTCCACAGAATTTTTAAAAGTTTTTTACAGCTCCAGGTGGCCTGGCATGGTCACATTTCTTCTGCAGGCTGCACACAGCATTCTTTCCCCCCGTGTCTTAGAGAGATACAGAACAGTCTGTGATATTACAGTTTTTACCACGGCATGCAGGAAATCTTTTTAAGCTGAGCGCGAAAAAACAGCTGTGCCCTCTTTCCCAGTCCATCCTGAGCTCCGTCCCACGTGACGCAGTTTCTCTTTCTCTCTGACCTTGAGGCCTCCATGTTTGAAGAGCTGACCTTCTTCTCGGGCTTTTACATTGGAGAAAAGCCTCGTTTCCTTCATGCTGCTAGCTGGTTCGGTTTCTCTGGGTATCGGCTCCCTGCCAGGTCTCACCGCGGGGCCCCATGGAAGGGGAGCTCACCAGCTCTTTAAAGCAGAAACCGCTCCGGGTGGTCTCGGCCATGCAGCAGTTTTGGTGTCTCTGAGCTGCCCGCGGTTTGAGGGCTTCTCCCGCAGCGCCTCAGCACCGGGGAGGGGGGCCCGGCCCAGCTCACCCTCTGGTGAAAAGAACAGAAGAGAAGCTCTGAACTTCCCGCGCCTGTGCTGCTTTTTATATGGAAAATTGCGGGAAGCAATTGGCCCAGAACTCTGTCACTCAACTCAGGTTCAACCTACGACCGGTTGGAAACTGGGGAGAGGATGAAACCAGAGGATGTTTTCAGAGGCTGGATTCAACTGGGCTTGGAACAACCTGGTCCAGTGGAAGGTGTCTCTGCCCATGGCAGGGAGTGGAACTGGATGAGCTTTAAGGTCTCTTCCAACCCAAACTGTTCCATGATTCAATGAAAGAGGGTAAACAGAAATGTGCCATCAGACAGCTCATCCTGGCAGCAGATCCCAGTGCTTGAACCAGACTGGTTTGCTAGTACTTGGGCAGAGAATGGAACATAGAAATGCTTCACCTTCCTAAATACCTGAGTTCCAGCACCACGGAGCAGCTTCGTGTGGAAAGTCAGCCAAAAAACCAATAGCATGCCGAAAGTGACTCCCCCAGGGCCTGAGGCCATCCTGTATCCCAGCCACTGAGTGCTGGGAATGATGAGTAAATGTCAGTGACTGAGTCCTGGCACAGGCTGGGCTGCATTGCTGAGCCCTGGAGGGGGGTGAGTTGCATTGCAGAGGCTGGGTTGCATTTCCTGCTTTTGATTTACAAGAGTCAGCCCTGCATCCATCCTGCAGCTCTCAGCAATTTCCCTGAGAGGAGGAAACAAAGCAGATTTTGGCAAGGTTTGCCAAAGCAAACCACAATTTTTTCTTTAAGGGCTTTTACCACTTGCAAATTTGCTTTTCTTGTATTTGCAGCTCCTTCCTGGCAGGATGCCAGGGTATGGGGGTGACCCACAGCAGAAATGATGACTGCAAGGGCACGATGCTGAAGGGTTGGAGTGATGCCACCACGGGAAAGGCTTTCAGGAAGATGCTTTCAGAAAGTTGTTTTCAGTAGATGCTTTCAGGAGATGGTTTCAGCAGATGCCTTCAGAAGGTGCTTTCAGAAGATGATTTCAGGAGAGGCTTTCAGGAAAATGCCTTTGGGAGATGGTTTCAGTAAGATGTTTTTGGTAGATGCATTCAGGAAGATTCTTTCAGAAGATGTTTCAGCTCCACCATCTCTGCTGCTCTCTCCAGCTCAGCTACGGTGACTGCACTGGGGATCCTTGCCCACTGCTGGGCTTTGCTCTGCTCATAGAATGCAGACTGGTTTGGGTTGGAAGGGACATCAAAGACCACCCAGTCCCATCCAGTGCCAGGGGCAGGGCACCTCCCACTGTCCCAGGCTGCTCTCAGCCCCGTCCAGCCTGGCCTTGGGCACTGCCAGGGATCCAGGGGCAGCCACAGCTGCTCTGGGCACCCTGTGCCAGGGCCTCCCCACCCTCACAGGGAACAATTCCTTCCTAATTGTCCTCTCAGCACTGACTCAGTGAGACCTTTCCTGGCCACTTTGTAAGAGGCAAAATCCTTGAAATGCTCTTCCATTCTTAGCAGCAGGAGCTGCAGCTCTGGCAATAACTGCTGTCACATCTGGCTTCCAAGTGCAGATGAGTGATGGCCAATTTTCTGCTGGTTGAGAATTTGCTTCTGAAGTTCCCCACCTGCCCTGGAGAGCTGCTCCCTCANGTATGGGGGTGACCCACAGCAGAAATGATGACTGCAAGGGCACGATGCTGAAGGGTTGGAGTGATGCCACCACGGGAAAGGCTTTCAGGAAGATGCTTTCAGAAAGTTGTTTTCAGTAGATGCTTTCAGGAGATGGTTTCAGCAGATGCCTTCAGAAGGTGCTTTCAGAAGATGATTTCAGGAGAGGCTTTCAGGAAAATGCCTTTGGGAGATGGTTTCAGTAAGATGTTTTTGGTAGATGCATTCAGGAAGATTCTTTCAGAAGATGTTTCAGCTCCACCATCTCTGCTGCTCTCTCCAGCTCAGCTACGGTGACTGCACTGGGGATCCTTGCCCACTGCTGGGCTTTGCTCTGCTCATAGAATGCAGACTGGTTTGGGTTGGAAGGGACATCAAAGACCACCCAGTCCCATCCAGTGCCAGGGGCAGGGCACCTCCCACTGTCCCAGGCTGCTCTCAGCCCCGTCCAGCCTGGCCTTGGGCACTGCCAGGGATCCAGGGGCAGCCACAGCTGCTCTGGGCACCCTGTGCCAGGGCCTCCCCACCCTCACAGGGAACAATTCCTTCCTAATTGTCCTCTCAGCACTGACTCAGTGAGACCTTTCCTGGCCACTTTGTAAGAGGCAAAATCCTTGAAATGCTCTTCCATTCTTAGCAGCAGGAGCTGCAGCTCTGGCAATAACTGCTGTCACATCTGGCTTCCAAGTGCAGATGAGTGATGGCCAATTTTCTGCTGGTTGAGAATTTGCTTCTGAAGTTCCCCACCTGCCCTGGAGAGCTGCTCCCTCACCATCCTGAGCAGCACCTGGGATCTGAGTCCCAGCTCATTTTTGGCTACCAGCAAACCTCCATCACATCCTGCCTGGCCAGAAACATGACCAGAGACAGAGCCACAGGGAAGCTGGCAGTGCTTGCTTTGTTCTTTCATTAGAACTTGATTTGGTGCTGTATTTAAACATGAATATCTGAGAAGGCAAAGACAGGGCTCTGCTCCTCACTGGCTGTTACTAAAACTCTGAATCAGGCTGCCTACGGAGCCATCCCTGCTACCTTTGCAAAATGAAAGCAGGGAATTGGCCTCTTCTGTCTCTGAGGGAGGGTGCAAGCACTCTCAGCGATCCTAATAAAGCACCTGGATTTTCCTGAACCTGCCAGTTTGCAGTTTTCAATGTTGTAAATCACCACAACAGGGTTGTGGAGGAAAAAGACTTGAAAATGCTCCTCCTAAAGGGCAGCTCTGCTGTAACTCAGACCAGCAGCTGCCCAGATCTCGTTCGGCTGTAAATTCAGTGATGGATTTCTTAGGGGTGGAGACTCATACCCCAAAATCCCACATCTAGCCTAAAACTCTGTAGTGGGCTCCTTTTGAGCGGTATCTCCTAGTGAGGCCTTGTGCTGTGCTGTGAGTCCCTTGTTCCCACTCTGTTGGATGTAATTCCTTTGAATTTCCTTGTATGGTTCTGTTTTAGAAGCTTCTAAGGTGTCCAGTACCCCATTGGCCCCCTGTACCTTTGTTCCTCCCCGCACCTCTCCTATTGGTTTGTTCATACTATGCCTCGGACCCCGGTTACCCTGCCTATAAAGTCTGATGCATCCATTGTGTGGCCCCTTTTTGGCCTCTGGAGTTCCTTGCCCCCTCAATAAAGCCTTGGAACACCATGCCGAGGGCCCTCTCGCTCCTTTACCTCCTCGGCCCCCTCCAGCCGTGATCCTGCCTCTGACCGCCTCTCCGGGACAGGCACAGAGTGTCCGGTGCCCGAGCTCTGCCCTTGCTAGCCGGGGCAGGGAACAGGCACCACGACAAAACTCCAACCCAGAAACTTCCCCCTTGCTGGGGCATGGCTGGAAGGACTGCAGGGAACATGGTGGGAATCCTGGTTTAATCCCAGTGGCAACTCAACCCCACACACCCAGTGGGATGGGGAAGAGAATCAGAAGGGTAGAAGTGAGAAAACTTATGGTTGAGTTTTTTAATAGGTAAAGCAAAAACTGTATGTGCAAGCAAGGCAAACCAAAGAATCCATTCACCACTTCCCATCACAGGCAGATGTTCAGCCATTCCAGGAAAACAGGGCCTCATCACTGGCATGGTGACTTGGGAAGAGAAAAGCCATCACTCACTTCTTCCCCCAGCTAAGTTTGACTTCATGTGGTCTGGGATATCCCTGGGATCAGCTGGGATCAGCTGGGATTCTGGCTGTACCTCCCCCAGCTTCTTGGGCATACCCAGCCTCCCCTCTGGTGGGGTGAGGAGCAGAAAAGGCCCTAACTCTGTGTCAGCCTTGCCCAGCAAAAGCACAACATCCCTGGATTACCTCCAGCACAAATCCCAACCACAGCCCCAGACCAGTTACTGTGAAGGAAAGGAACTCTCTCCCACCCACACCCAGCACATGGTGGGATGGGGACATGAATCTATTATGTAGGCTGATATAACTGATTCTCTCTTTCAAAACACTAAAAAAAAAATCCAAAGTTTTGGTTTTGTTTGGGTTTTTTGTTGTTATTACACAAGGTTTAGGTTCTTTTAATTTCATTTTCCAGGCAGCCTTTTCCTGCCTAGATATCACATTGACCAGCTTCACCACAAAAAGCTCTCACTGACCTGAAAATGCATTTCCACTGCTCAGATAATTCATCTTCACTGCTGTCTGCCAAGTGAGAGCACTGAGTCACTCCCATGCCCAGCAGCCTGGTCACAGCCTCCCCCAGTCAGGCCAGCAAGGCTCTCACCCACAGAGAGGACTCAGCAGAGGGTTTGTTCCTGTCTGATGGGAAAACAGAACCTTCCTTCATCTTCTAGAATGAACTTTCTGCCCTTCTATAGAAAAGAGATCAGCAAAGACACCAGCGTAGAGGACTGGTGATGCATTTCATAGCATCAGAGAGTCCCAGCCTGGTTTGGGTTGAAAAAGACCTTAAAGCCCCCCCACTGCCACCCCTGCCATGGCAGGGACACCTCCCACTGTCCCAGGCTGCTCCCAGCCCCGTCCAGCCTGGCCTTGGGCACTGCCAGGGATCCAGGGGCAGCCACAGCTGCTCTGGGCACCCTGTGCCAGGGCCTCCCCACCCTCCCAGGGAAGTGTTCATATCTGTATATGAATACTATCCAAGTGAACTTGGATAAAAGATCTATTGAGCCCAGTTTGCAATTTTTTTCTCACTGAAAGCAGACAAAATTATTCTTTAGCTTTTCTGGGCCTTTGCTCTCACCCATCACCTCAGGTACCCTCTCAGAGAACATGTGATGAGCCAAGGGCTCAGGGCAGGACCCTCTTCTGTCACATCTTACACAAGTTGAAGGGACCTGTTAAGTTGGGGCAGCTCCATGGAGCAAAATGCCTGAGCTGCTCATCTCTGCCAAGAGCAGCTCTGGGCAATTATTATTGCACTGACTTAAATCACATCCAAAAGGAGCACAGAAATTCCATGTGTTCTTCCCCCTCAGAAAGGGCAAGGATTTAAGATGAGTTTTGTTCTCTCAGTGCAGGAACAGCTCCTCTGCAGTGGATAGAATCCTGCTGAGAGTAAATACCATAATCTGGTAGAGTTCCTGTCCCTGCTGCTCCTCAGCCCATGGAATAGCTGTGAACTAACTCACCCAGCATTCCCAAGGGGGGACAGGATTAGGCCTATCCAGCACACTGGGGAGCACAAATTAAATTACATGTTCCAGCCAAAAGCCTCTCGTGTGGCCTCCAGCAAACTTCACCTCTTATCCAAGACTCTGATTTCCATGAAGCTCTAATGATGCCACAGGACACGTCTCCAGTGTATCAGTCTGTCCCCACAGCAAACAGTCTGTTCAGTCAGCTCACTTCATGTTTCTGCCTCTGGGAGGTCCCCCCGCAGAGCTGCCACCAGCTCAGGGCCCCAGCACAGGAAGGACCTGGAGCTGCTGGAGCAGGTCCAGAGGAGGCCCCGGAGCTGCTCCAGGGCTGGAGCCCCTCTGGAGCCAGGCTGGGAGAGCTGGGGGTGCTCAGCTGGAGAGGAGAAGCTCCAGGGAGAGCTCACAGCCCCTTCCAGGGCCCAAAGGGGCTCCAGGAGAGCTGGAAAGGGACTGGGGACAAGGGCTGGAGGGACAGGACACAGGGAATGGCTTCCCAGTGCCAGAGGGCAGGGCTGGATGGGATATTGGGAAGGAATTGTTCCCTGGGAGGGTGGGGAGGCCCTGGCACAGGGTGCCCAGAGCAGCTGTGGCTGCCCCTGGATCCCTGGCGGTGCCCAAGGCCAGGCTGGACGGGGCTGGGAGCAGCCTGGGACAGTGGGAGCTGGGATTTGCTCTCAATACATAGGCAAACAAAAGTTTTTTACCCTNACATGCAGGACGGAGGAGGAGGAGGAGGAGGAGGAGGGGGAGGAGGAAGGCATCCTCTCTGCTGCTGAGGGAGAAATCTTCCCCCCAAAATCATTCTTCCACTGGAAAATGCTCCTTCAGCTCTCTGCCAATATGATATTTTCATCATCACCTTTCTTTGGGGGGAAATGGCCATGGAAATGGAGCATTTAATTGTCTTACTTTCCAACGGCTTTGTTGCCCAGAGAAGCTGCGGCTGCCCCTGGGTCCCTGCAAGTCTCCCAGGCCAGGTTGGACGGGGCTTGGAGCACCCTGGTCTAGTGGAAGGTGTCCCAGGCCATGGCACGGAGTGAGACTGGATGATTTTAAGGTCCCTTCCATCCCAAACCAGTCTGGGACTCTATGACCTTCCTTTAAAAGGCATTTCCCAAAATGCAGCCATTTGAATATTTTTGGTTTTCTTTCAAGGAGACTTCTTTTTCTTTTCAATTGCTTTCATTGCTCTCATTTCATACACCATTATAAATCCAAGCACAATATTAAATGCCCAGAAATCTGATAAAATTTTCAATTTTCTCTATATGTTAAAAAGCTGTTTAACTGAGCCAAAGCTACTTTGGAAGTGATCAGATTTAATTTCAGGGGAAACATCAACATTCAACATTTTGTTCCTGTTTAGAAAGGTGGACTCCTTTAAGTAGCTGAGCCCTCTCTGCTCAGGGGAGCTCTGTGTCCCCAGTTTGAAGACACTGGCAGTAAAAGTTTAAGTGACAAGAGAGTCCAAATGATTGGGTAAAGCCTGAGAAATGGAGGGAGAGTTACAGATCATGATTAACTTAACCAAAGTCCTTCTTCCAGGAGTCATTGTAGTTGGCCTAATGCTCCCTGGCTTCCCTTCCAAATGCCTTTTGTCCTTTTTTGCTTCGAAGCCCATGGCAAAAGCAGCATCCTGTGAAACTGGAATCCCAGTGGGACATTGATGGGACATTTCCCTGGTGCTCAATGCAACCACAGAATGATCTGCAGCTGGGCCAGGGAAGGATCTNGACCCTCCCCAACACCTTGGATCTTTGGCACAGAGATCTCCCCTGGGGACTCCCAAGGACGGTCTGTCCTGTGTCACCTCCCAGCTCTGCTCCTTTGGCACCAGGATTGCAATTAGCTTTGAGATTATTTTTTTCTTGTTTTCCCAGTTCAGCCACTTGAGGAAGGACAATCAGGGTTGCCATGGCAATGGAAGGATGACTTCTTAATTTGTGGGATTCTTTCTCTAATTATTCTGAGAACTGTAATCTCATGAAAACTGCCTCCTTTGTAGAAATTCAGTTAAGAGCTGCACTGGAACTGAAGAAGTTAAAAAAAAGGGAAACTAATGAAGATGGTTTTTTTGGGCAAAAGAATGAAAAAAAACCTGGTGAATTTTCCTTGCTTGTTTCATGTGCCAACAAGAACAAATGTCTGGTGTTATCCAGAAACAAGGGCCTTGAATGGGTCCTAAACCTGAATTATTCATGAGTAATTCAAGGTGTTTTTACAGACTTTCTGAGGGACAAGAGTATCAGGCAGAACTAACACATATAACTGAAAATAAAACCGTGTAAAACTTAATGGAGAGCAAGTAGGATTTCAAGGGCTATTTAAATGGAGAGGTACCAAAGGAAAATATAATTTTTTAGTACATGCTTTCATCTCCAAATTTTAAAACTGAAGACACAGGACAGAAGCAGCACTGCATTCATTTTGTACGGGATGAAGAGACACTGTGGCTTGCTCAGGGTGGGCAGTGAAGTACAGGCACAGGAGGATGGAGCCAGAGTCCCTGGGATGTCCCAGCTGGCTTTGGAGCTGAGCAGGTGCCACACAGGTCACCTCTGACATGAGCACCTTGGAACCCTGATGAACACAGCCCTGGAGAGAGGGCTGGGGAACCTGTTATTGCAGAGAAGCTGGGAATGTCAGCGGGAGAAGGGCGGCCTCTGGGTGCTGAGAAACACCTCTGAAAATCCAGTATCTCCTTGCTGGGGCCCAGAGCCCCCAGGGGACTATTAATGTGCATTAATATTTCTGCAGGAAATGGAGGAGGAGGAGGAGGAGGAGGA
>VXBT01013018.1:107725-123292 GCA_013400235.1 Oriolus oriolus | reverse complement strand
ACCTTGTGGCTCTGCACAACTCCCTGACAGGAGAGGGCAGCCGGGGGGGTCGGGCTCTGCTCCCAGGGAACAGGGACAGGAGGAGAGGGAACGGCCTCAGGCTGGGCCAGGGGAGAGGTGGGTTGGATTTAGGGAAAATATCTTCATGGAAAGGGGTGTCCAGCCCTGGCACAGCTGCCCTGGGCAGGGGCGGAGCCCCCATCCCTGGAGGGGCTTAAAAGCTGCGTGGATGTGGCACTTGGGGACATGGTCAGTGGTGGCCTTGGCAGTGCTGGGTTAACTCAGCTGGAATCGATGGGCACAGAGGACTTTTCCAGTCTAAAGGATTCTGTGATTTTCAGACAAACCTCTTCCCTGGACTGCAGCCATCATTGCTTTTTCTCTCTCTTTTTTTTTTTTTTTTTTTTTTTTTTTTTTTTTTTTTTTTTTTTAATCCTTTTTCTCTTCAAGCCCAGAGGGAAACATCAAAACAATGAACTGGCAGAAAACACAGCAATTTCCAGGGCTAAGGAGAGGGCTCCAGCCCAGGGCAGTGGGGACCATGTGCTGAGCCACACAGGGGACCAAAGCACCTCCTTTTCTCTGTGAAACATCGCATTGCTGTGTCTGTGAGGTCAGTCCTGCCTTTCTCATTGCAAACCCCTTACTGTGCTTCCGAGAGGGCTCAGGCGGGGCTGTGGAAGCAGAGGGGCTCACACAAGTCGGGACCCTTCTTCATCCCTTTTCTTCCTCGAATAGAGCCGTTCGCGGTGCTGCGGGGTGGGATCACGAGCACTGCAGCGAGTGCTAGAGACACAAGAGGGCAGGCACAGGCTGTGCAAAGGAGAGAGGGTTCTGCTCTCGTGTCCCTCAGCCACCTTGGCCCTCTCCACTTCCCTCCATCTCTGCAAAGGCGGCAGAAGGGGATTTTCCTCAGGGATATGTCTTCTAGCCCTGCCTGGCTTGTCTGCTGAAGCAGATTTCAGAGCAGCACGTTCTGCGAGGAGCACCCAGGGGCTGAGACTGGGCTATGAGCTCCCACAGCAGCTCCCCCACCTGCCGGGGATGCTCCGCATTCCCTGGGCGTTCCCTAGTGCAGTGTCCTTAGCTGGGCTCTGCCACCTCAGGGCGTTTATGGGGCCAGACAGGCTGCCTTGTTCTCCCCCTGCCTGTCCCCTTAGAGGGGCTGTTCACAGCAGTGGCCAGAGGGGCCACCAGCCCTTACCAGACCTTGCATCCCATGTCCCCCACCCTTGCTGGTGTCACGCCACAGCCCATCCCCAGGCACTGCATTCCTTGGCTCCCAGGACATCGTGGCTGACGGCAGCTCCTGGGCACAGCCTGAGCCACCAGCCCTCACCACAGTGTGACAGTGCAGGAGCAGCTGGGGCTGCCCATCCCCAGGCTGGACGGGGTTTGGAGCAGCCTGGGAGAGTGGAAGGTGTCCCTGCCCGTGGCAGGAGGTGGGATGATATAATCCCTTCCAACCCAAACCATTCCATGATTCCGTGATTTGTCTCTCTGGTTTGTGCCCATCCCCACGAGCAGCGGAGCAGAGCCGGAGCCGGTGCCAGGCAGCTCTGCTGGGCACGGGGCTGCTCCCTCCAGGCTGCAGCCAAGGCTCCCTGCACAGCTCAACAATAAAAGGCAGCAGATGGTTTATGGTGTGAATTACAGCAAACGGGATTGCAAAGGCAGCACGCACGGGGAACAAATGAAAGCATTAACAGGGAACAAATGAAAGCGTTAACACACCGGGCCGGCCAGTGCAGGCGTGGGGAAGGGAGGGGGATGTGAAGATGGGCTGGGAATGGGTAGGAAAGGGAGCCTATTCCGGCCAGGAAATTTTTAGAGGGGAAGGGTCTTGTCCCTGACCATGCACGGGTGGTGAGCACAAGGGGAGACAGGCAGTGAGGTCTGGAGCCAGGAGCAAGGGCGCTGTGGCCACTCTGTCCTCAGCCGCTTTAATTCTGGGCCACAGCTTGTTTGGGTGTGCTCAGCTCTGCCTTTCCCACCCTCCTGGAAAGGGCACCACAAGGTGCAGGAGGTTTGTTCTTCCCTCCTTGGCTGAATTTCTGTGTGATGCAGAAGGAACACAGCTCTGTTTAGCCATCAGCGGACTGTATTGAGAACCTGGCTTCACTCACAGGCACAGATGCAGGGGGAGGGACCATATTTTGCATATCAGGGCTGATGTGGATTTGTACAAGAGGGAACCAGACTCTGGGAGGCAGCTCCTGCTCCCTCTGCACTCCAGCCATCCGTGAGAACAGAGTGCTGCAGCCTTCTGGCTATGGAAGGAGGGTTCAGCTTCAGGGCAGCAACCTGGTATGCTGAAAAGTCCTCCTGGGAAATCCAGCTCAGGGCTCCCAAGTCCTTTGTCCTCTCTTTGCCTCAGATTCCCTGGTGTAAAATGGAGGCAGTAGCATTGTAGCAGGGCTGGGATGAGTAGCTCAGACTGAGAGATATTCCCATAGGAACATCCATGCTGGGGGATGCCACAGCTGGGCTTGCCTTTGGCTGCCAAGGCCAAATGTGGAGACAGCAAAGCTGAAATGATCTTTGGGTGAAAATCGTCAGGGGGAGGACAGGGTGGCTCATGGCCTGGGGACAAGTGTCTTAGGGGTCCATCAGTGAAGTCAGGCATCTGAAAGGTGAAGGGGCCAAATGGTGCAAAGGGTCTGCTGTCATGGTAACAGCACTCAGGGTTATACATCCAGAAACTGGGCTCATTTTATCCCATATAATCTTTTAAGGTGGCTGAGAGCCATGAGGCATTGCCCTGCAGACCGTGACAGGCTCTGCCTGTGCTTCAACTCTCTGCTCCCACCTCATCCTAGCTGGGAACATCACCTCCTGGGTGCTTCCATGCTCTGGGACCCTCGCCTGCTGTAGGGCTGGGTGCTGTACAGAGACAGAAATCCTGGGGTTTAATTCTGGATCTGAAATAAAGCAAGCAAAACCCCTGCTGTTCATGGAGCCGATATGGAGGGGAGTTCCTCTGGCCCTGCTCAGACAGGCACCTCACACCTCTGGTATGGATCCCCTTGGTTCCCACTCCTGCAGTGGCACCACGGATGCTCTTCTCTACCGAGGCATCGTCACAGGATCTGCAGCATCTCTTGGGTAGGAAACCGTGCCCAATTTTCCTCCCCTCCACCCCCGCCTCCGTCCCAACCTCCCGGCCGAACGCACATCTGGGAGCGCCTTCCCCAAACACATCCGTCACAGCTGCCTTCCAGCGGCAAACAGAACATCTGGGGATCCTGCTGGTTCGGAGCCTTCCGAGCCTCGGGGGGCTGAGCCGGGGGGCTCAGGAGCTGCTGGGGACAGCCCCCCCGGCCCCGCCGAGGCACAGCCACGTCCAGACTCAGCCCAGGCTGGAGCTGGGGTGTCCGGTCGCAGCCCCCTCTCCCTGCCCTGCCGCAGAGCTCACGGCTCCCAGAGCTTCTCCCTGAAAGTCCTGCAGGGAAGGGAAGCTCTGAGACAGACCGAGGAGACATGAGAGATGCTGCAGCCCCTCCGCTGCCGCTCCCCGGGTCTTGCCCTGCCTGGGTTTTGCTCGGAGCTGCCGTGTGAAGGAGAAGCGGGTTCATGCCGCTGCTTTCTAATCTGCGTGTGTGCGTGCATGGAACTGAGCAGAAATCCCCGCCTTTTCTTTTATTTTTCAGCCTTTCCTTTTATATTTTAGCATTTCCTTTTCCTCCCCCCCTTTCCTCTCCTATTTCTCCTGCTGAATTAGCTGCCCACCTTTCCCTTGCAAATCACACCGGCAGCACAGGCTGGGTTTTCGGGGTGGTGTTTTCTGCCCAAAATGGAGAGGTGGGGAGGAGGAGAGATGCCTAGATCCTGCAGTCGCATCCCCGGAGCTCGGGGAGCGTCTCTCGGTCGGTCTGAAGACATCCGGGAAGAGCATCCTCGGCTTTCCACACTAGTTAACAGACTGCGAGCTGCCTCCACTTTGTTTTAGGCTCGCTGTCTTAATCTCAGCTCCTCTCGGCGCGTGTGTGCCTGTGTGTGTGTGCAGGGGGAGGACTTCATTGCCATTGGCTCAGCTTTCGCTGCCCACCCACATCTCTTCCACATCACCTTGGTGTCTCCCTAAATACCAGCCCTCCTTATCGCACCGAGGAAATCAAGAGCAAGAGTTTGAATGGATTTTATATAAATATTTACCCCGACGAAGCTACTGCTGAGCTCGTGGGATAAACTCGCAGCAGCTGGTCTCACTCTGCTTCCCTCGCCCGCCCCTGAAAGGGTTTAATTACTTTGGAGAGAAGAGGGGAGAGATCCAGATCCCAGATCTGGCTCCAGACTGACTCAAAAAGCAGGACCAGGATTTAACTGAACCATGGATCTGAAGGACAGCACCAGTGAGGGCAGCATGGGCAGCCTGCAGCCTTCCAGCATCCAGATTTTTGCCAACACCACCACGCTCCACGGGATCCGTCACGTCTTTGTCTATGGGCCGGTGACCATCCGGCGCTTGCTCTGGACCTTGGCCTTTGTGGGCTCGCTGGGTCTCCTTCTGGTGGAGAGCTCGGACAGGGTGGCTTTTTACTTCTCCTACCAGCACGTGACCAAAGTGGACGAGGTGGTGGCGAACAGCCTGGTGTTTCCCGCTGTCACCATCTGTAACCTCAACGAGTTCCGCTTCTCCCGGCTCACCACCAACGACCTGTACCACGCTGGGGAGCTCTTGGCTCTGCTGGACGTCAACCTGCAGATCCCCAACCCTCACCTGGCTGACCCCACTGTCTTAGCCATCCTCCAAGAAAAGGCCAACTTTAAGCAGTATAAACCCAAAGTTTTCAGCATGCAGGAGTTCCTGGCACGGGTTGGCCACGACCTGAAGGATATGATGCTGTACTGCAAGTTCAGAGGCCAGGAGTGCAACCACAAGGACTTCAAAACTGTGAGTATGAGCAGACACTCTGCTTTTCTCTTCTCTGGGCATGTGGACTGTGGTGCTGCAGGACCAGGACAGCCCTGGAGGTCACTGGCCGAGCTGTGTGGGCCCAGTGTGATGAGGCAGTGGCTGCTGGGCTCTGGTGTGGCAGAGGAGGAGCAGGAGGAAGCCTGTTGTGCTGAAGTTTGTTTGTTGGAGTCCTAAGAGGGATTCCGTGGGGCCAGAACTGCAAGGGGCTTGTAGCAGGTCCAGCCTCCATCCTGCACTGAGCCCATGGCTCCCAGGTGGCTGCTTGGGGTCAGATGGGTCCTGCTGAGGGTCACAGGGGGCCTGGAGGTCTCTTGCCATGGCCAGTGGATGTTGGCCAGCTGAAGGAAGCAGAGAGGGCTGGACAGAGACAGCAAGAAGGGCAGGTGCTCAGGGCTGGTCTGAGTGGTGTCCAGCTGTATTTCTCCAGGTGTTTGCAGCTTTTCTGGAATTGTGGAAGGGGAAATTTTTCTGCTTGTTCCTGGCGTTCGTGGCTCACAAATCCTGGTTTGCTGCAGAGTGGGCAGCAGCTGGGTACCTGCCTGGTGCTGTGTCCTTCCTGTGCTGTGTTAGAGGAAATGGGGGAAAGAAAAGGAGAGGAAAAGCAGTGAGGCTGAGCTCTGACCCTGGTCTGCTGAGATGGAGCCGGGCACTTCAGCATCCTGAGGGAAGCAGCTGCTGCTCAGTTTCCAGCTTCTGTCTGGCACCCTGATGGTAGTGCAGGCTGGCCTGGGTGCTGTGGTGCTGAATGTGTCAGCGTAAAATAAAAATAACAAGGAGGTTGTCTGGATGAAGTGATGTCCCTGTGTGCTGCTGGGGCAGGTGAGGGGGCTGGGCAAGGGCCTGCCGAGGTGTGGCTGAGCCCCATCCTGGCCGAGCTGGGGGTGCTGGGGTCTGGGCTAAGTCCCACTGTGCTCTCAGGCCATGCTGGGCAGTGCCTTGGCTCTGTGATCCTGGAGTCAGGAATGTTACAGGTTTCAGGTGGTTGTTTCTTGGGAGTGCTGCTGCTTGTTCTGCTCAGGTGTGTCCTGTGGAGAGCAGGTCCTGGGCAGGGTTTGTGATCGCCTGGTTCATCAGCGGGATCTTTGTCTGGCTTTGGGAAAAGGGAATATTTTCTGTCTCTGCTGCTTTGGATCTCCCAGCAAATGAGTCCAACTGACTCCAGCTCCAAAGTCATTGTCCTCCCCTGGACTGTGGTCTCCTTAAACCTCTGAGCAGGAACATAGAATTTTATGCCTCATTTATTGCCTGTGCATAACTCTGATGCTGTGCCTATTTCAAACTGGATATCCAGGCAAACCATTCCTTTGTTTCCACTCCCTGGGCAGTCTGAGCAGGGATTGGGTCATCCAAGTTGTAGGAAGGCGTCAACCAAGTCCCAAGGAGAGGAGCTTGCTAAAGAAAAGCCATGTGTGAGCAAGTCTGGAGAATGGGATAAAAAAGGAGAAACAGATGCAAAAGTCCAGGGGACAGACGAGTTGGGGAGTGAGGTCAGATCCCAGGAGGAGGGATCCAAGGGAGGACAGACCTCCCTTGACTATAGAAAAGTGTGGGGAGCAGGAGGTATTCTGCCTGTGGACTTGCCAAGAAGGAAATAAGAACCAGCCAAAAGCAAAACCCTCAAAGCCAGGGAGCAACCAGCACTTTCAAAGTGCCTGCAGGGCTTAAAAAAGGACTTTAAAAAGCAGGTCCTGTTTTTAGGGAAGACAGGAGCTCTTGGCAGCCCTCCTGGGACCCAGCAGGGTGTTACCCTGGCTATTGAGTTTTTGAGGTAATTGCTTCTGAAACAATGATTTTTAATTTTTTTTTCCATGGGGGATACTGTAGTTTCCAGAAAGACAAACATTCCCTGTCTGCCAAATAAATGCTCTGCTAAAACAGTTCAGGGCCAGCTAGAAAGAGACAGGATATTGTGGACTGACAGCGCTTGTCCTTGTCAAAGTGTGAGATTGAGTGCAATACTTCAGCCCATTCTGCAAAGCAGCTCCTACCTGAGCCAGAAGAAAACATTGTCTCTCACAGAGGCAGGGCTTCCGTCTCACTGACTCCAGGTAATCCCCCAAGTTATGGAAATCCAGGAAGCAGCACTCAACAGGGACACAACAACCCTGTTTTCCTTCCAGATTTTACCTCTCGGAGATAAAAGGCAGCAAAAAGTGTCTGTTTGAAGGATGAGTAGGTGTTTCCACAGGGAGAACGCTGTAAAGGTCTGTGAGCTGCCTCCAGGCTGAATCAGAACCTCATGTCCTGGATGAATTTTGCATTTAATCACCACCAACCTGTTGCAGCTGCACACGGGCTCAGTGACAGCACATCCATCCTGCTGCAGCGCCTGCTGGAGAAGAGTCATCCCTGAAGCCTGATTTGTTTCTGAAGGGAAACAGGGTGTGAATCCCAGGGCAGTTCTGCAATAAGTCAGCAGGGTGAAAGAACTATGAGGTTTTTACACATAGTCCCCAAATCCTGGCAGCTGGGAGCAGAGGCGGCAGGAGCTTTGCAGCAGGGGGCTGCACCAAACAGGAACTCTGCAATAGGGTGCTGCTGCAGGAGTCAGTGCTGTGCTGCCTCCGGTCAGCTCTGCCTTCTGGTGCAGGGTGGGTGCTGTGTGCAGTGTCCCTCAGCAAAGCCCACAGTGCTGCTGCTGCTGCATGGAGAGCAGGAGCTGCAATGGCAGCATCTCAGCACATTGAAAACGTGACTTTACCCTCCTTCCTGCTCCACTGCCCTGTTTAAATCCTCTGTCACTGCTTTATTAACAGGATTTGAGCTGTGCTTTCCCTACACTTCCTGTTCCTTCTCCCCCTAATGCCTCTCAGATAACATCTCCCATATTAAGGCCTGCCCACAGGCGTGAGTCCCCCCAGCTTTTCTGCAGAGATGCCCCAAAGGGAACAGCCAGGTCTCAGCAGGATGTGCTGCTCCTGTGCTGGATTGCCACGCACAGAGCAGCAGAGAAGATAATGCAGAGCTCTGCTGTAGGGAAAGCAGTGAAGAAGAGAAAATTGTCAGAACACACTTTAGCAAAGCCATTCCCTTGGAGTATTTGGAGGAGGAAAGCCTGATAAGAGCAGCAGCCAAGGAAGTGCCCTCCTTGTTTTTCGCATTGCTCCCCTCAGGAGGTCCTGTGTGGGGCTTGTATGGGAGACCCTCCCTTGCGGCCGAGGCTGAAAGAGCAGAGGATGGTTGCGAGCTGCTAAAGTTCTTTATTCCATAGTCCCATATTCTTCCAAAGGCAGAGTCCAAAGGGGATACATGGTACTAGTGGCAGCAGCAGCAGCAAGCAAAACAGTCTCTCTTCTTCTATAGCTTCTATATCTTCTATATATTAAACTTACAGAAGTAAGGATTATATTTGTTAATTAACCAATAGAACTAACACACGATTCTAGTTTTACTTTCTTAACCTATCCTGGCTTAGTTCTAACATTCTTAAGTCTTACTCAAGTATTGCATAGGTATTACACAAATCTGCGTACATAGTTTCTATCAGCTTCTTATTGTTTATGTGAACACTCTAAAAAATGTGAGCGGTGTAGTTCCACCTATGTTTTGTCTAAAGTAGGAAACTCTGTGAAGGGGTAAAACTACTGCAGTAGAACTGTGTTTTAGGTCTCTTTGCTGCAGCTTTTCAAATGTTTAAAGCACTCAGCATATTTTTCTACTAAAGGTTAAAAATCTTTATTTCTATTTCACTTTGGTGTGACTTCATGTATCTCAGCTTTTCTAAAGGTTTTAATTCAAACTCTTTGCCTTGGCTTTCCTCTGGGCCTGAGTCCAGGGGATCTCTCACTCCAACAGTCCTGGTTGGAAATGACCTCGCAGATGGCATTTTCCTGGAGGAGCTGTGCTCCTGCTGCTTGCTGTGACATCAAGGTCTTCCCCTCCCACTGCTGCTGAGCCTGGCAAAGCTTGGGCTTATCAGCCCTCGCCACACCACTGTGATGTTCTGGGAGTCCCTGTGTGTGTGTGTGGAGCAAAGCCTCTTTCCTGGGGCTGCTGGTGCGGTCCTTCACTGTTCCAGCCTGGGATGAGCTGGGCAGTGGCAGAGGAGCCTTGCAGGAGGATTCTGTGTGTGGCCCAGCAAATGGTGAGGGGAGGGGGGGAACCTCTGAAAACCCTTTCAGCATAAGGGGCAAACACAGAGTGAGGGATGGGATGGCCTGGGAGCGGATACTGGGAATGTGAGCAGCAGGGGAATGGTCCCCCCTTGCTGAGAAATGCTCCCCAGCAGCACAGCCCTGCCCAGCACAGCCTGGCCGCGGCTCTGGGGGTGTTCTGGGTGTCTGCTCTGGGTGTCTGGGCTGGGAACGCGTTCCTCAGTTGGGTCGTTTGCTAAATGGAAAGTTGGGCTGTGCTTCCTCACTCATCCAGTCATTCCAGCTAACACAAACTTCTCCCTTGTGCCTGCTCTGCCTCATCAGGTGTCCAGTGGCCATGACAATTGAAGGATAGAACCCATTTATTTTCAATACACATTTTTCTGACAGACAAGGCCCACATAATGGAGTGTATCTCATGTGAATATTGCTATTTTAAGACACAAGTTTCCGTCAATCTATCTGGCTTTCTCTGTACATATTTTTTCTGCCATTCTTTCTAGTGTATCTATCAGGCCAGTGTTTAGTGCATAGCTTTGGCTTTTTAGACTAACTAGTCCATTTTCATCTCCTGTTATACAGCTTCCACTTTCTTAAAAAAAAAGTCAGGATAGTGCGTACTTGATTCAGAAAAACATTACTTTTCTATTTAACAATGTTTTTGGAGAATCATGACTTCTTCCAAAGTTTGCTCCAGAATCTGAGATGCCATAATGAGATGTGCCATAATGAGATGTGCCATAATGAGATGTGCAATTCAGTGATAACTTTTACACAAACAGGCTGTTCTTCCAGCAGGAAATCAGGTCTCTGTGCAGCCTTCCCAGTCTGCACTGGAAAATCTCAATTTTTCAGGTTTTGTTGAGGGTCTAGGTGTGGGCACAGGCACAGAGGAAGTGCAGGGTTATCATTTTGCTGCTGGTGGCATCTTGTTAGGTGTCTAAAAGGAGGTGGATTGCTCCTGGCTCAGGTATCTGGCAAACCCTGCCCTTGGGAAATGCAGACTCTCATTCCACCCAGTGCTTTTCTGGATTAAATTTCTCTGTCCCGTAAGGATTAATGGGTGTGGTAGTCCGCTGTGACACTGATGGGGTTTGCATTTCCTTTATTTATTAAAAAATTGTAAGCTTTAAATTTTGCAGGAAGTTTCATGGGTGGATTCCAGTTGGGATCAATGCACATGAAAAACCATTCCTGGGTTGGAATGGTTAATAGAGTTAAAATCTAATGAAGGCTGTCGAACTTCAGTGAGGCCTTTTCATGGCAAACCTGGATTTAAATGCTTTAACACTAGAAGAAACAACTCCAAAGGAGAGAAACTGCAGAAATGAGCTGTAGGTTGTTAACTTGGGACATTGGTACTCCACATTTGAGATGCTGATCTGACTGCAGTCCTGACCAGAACAGTGACAGTGATCTTTGGAAAGGGCTGTGGTTGGATGTGGTTTGAGCTGTTTCTTAGCCAGGCATGCTTCCCGTCCCCCCACTGGGGCTTTGGGATGGGGAATAACTTAAACAAGTGGGAAATGTCAGGAACAGGCCCAGCCAAATTGTCAGAGCCAGCTGGAGAGCAGAGGAGATGAGTGAGGAGGGAGATGAGGCACGGGGAGGGCCCTGGGAGAGGAAGGACACAGAATTTGTGTGTGTAAGAGCTGTGGGCTCAGCTTTCCCTTGCCGGAGCAGCTGGCCCTTGGTTTGGAGGAGAGCAAGAACCACTCCTCACTTGTGAGTGATTCCCATTCATCAGAGTTATTCATCAGGAGGCCAAGTGAGAGCTCCTCTGTCCTCCACACCCCACCTGCCCCGGGATTTGCACGCCAACCAGCAGCTGGAGCTGGAGCAAAGTGCAAATCTGCCCTTGTGATGGGGAAGAACTGCTGAGCAAGGGGGGTGTCACTGGAGTTCCAAGGACAGAGGAGATGTTTGAGGGCTGCCAGGCTTTATCAGAATTGTCCTGGGAACTGCGTGAGGCTTTTCACAGTGTTGGAAATACCTCTGAGTGCGGCTTCTCGCGCCTCAGCTCCTTTCTCCCAGACAGGCACTGAGAACTGAAGTGCCCAAAGCTGTGGAGAGCCAAGGCTGCCAACAACAGAGAACAAATCTGATAAATGTCAGCCGGCCGCCACGTGCTGGTGCCTCCTTCACCCGTGGCTCTCTGTGACCAACACAGTTCCTGCCACAGGGTCTCCCTGACAACTGGCCGTGGATGAGTTCTCCTGGGTAGTTTTCTGTCTGCAGTGGGTGGAGGGCGAAACCACAGGGAGCTTTCAGATGTACTTGTGTTCTCTCTACAGGAACCAGACTTCATCTAGTCATGCCCAAAGCTAGAAGTAAAGGCCAGGAAAGACAAAGAATATATAAAAAACCCAGCCTGGTTTCCAGCTGGAGAGGTAAAGTGGAACAACACAGCTTGTCCTGACCTTCTTCCATACCCCCCGTGTCCCTTGGAGTCTTCTTGGCAGATAATAAACAGTCTCCCAGATGTCCCCTCCTGGAGAATCTCTGTGCTTATCTGACCAAGTGCAGAGATGCCATGTGAAAAATCATGGTCTGGCTGCTGTGGGTTTAATCTAAACCCTCCCTGAGAAGTTCTGACTACCATGCCCACGATCCCCACAGACAGAAATGGGTAAAAATCTAAACCAGTGGTCATGAAGTGAAACAGGAGAAATTCCCACTTGATTAAAGAAGAAAACAGGTCTGACTTCAGTGAGGGTCTCTGGCCTCTTGACGTCCCTTCCAAGCTGAATTATAATTCTATAACGAAAACCAGGTGCAGACCTGCTGGGTCTTAAATCCTCCTGCTATTTTTGGAGCATCTAATTTTTTCATAGAAACATAGAACCTTGGAATGGTTTGGGTTGGAAGGGACCTCAAAATCATCCAGTCCTGCTCCCCGCCGTGGGCAGGGACACCTCCCACTGTCCCAGGCTGCTCAAGCCCCGTCCAACCTGGCCTTGGACACTTCCAGGGACCCAGGGGCAGCCACAGCTGCTCTGGGCACCCTGTGCCAGGGCCTCTCCACCCTCCCAGGGAAGCATGTTTTCCTAATATCTAATCCAAACCTACTCTCTTCCAGTTTAAAGCCATTCCCCTTGTCCTGTCCCTACCAGCCCTTGTTGAAAGTCTCTCTTCATCTCTCTTGGACCCCTTTAGGCGCTGGAAGGGTCTCTAAAGGAGCTCAGTCTCCCTGGAGCTTCTCTTCTCCAGGCTGAACAACCTTGCAGGACCTTGCACTTGGCCTTGATGGACTTCGTGAGGGTCACACATTCCCAGCTCTCTGTCCAGGTCCCTCTGGATCCCATCCCTTCCCTCCAGTGTGTCCCACAGCTTGGTGTCATCAAGCTTGCTGAGGGTGCCCTTGATCCCATTGTTTGTGCCACCAACAGAGATGGAAACCACAGCTCTAACCCTGAGGAGCTCTGCCTGTCTCTGACTTGCTCTTGTGCTCAGGTCACCCTCAGCCTTCCTGAGAAATGAAAGCCAGTTTGGGGAGACAATCACCTTCCTCTCTGTGAACTCTGTGAATGAGTTCAAGTTTGCATTATTGACCTAAGGACAAAAATTGCCCTAAAATGCAGAGTTGCTGACAGCTCCGTCTGCACTGAGCATCGAGGCATTCACAGCTCTGATTCCATAATGAGTCCGCCACAGTTTCTCTGAGCAAACCCCTGTCTTTTCCCATTTCCTGAAACTATCCCTATTTGCTTTAGCAGCAGACAGTGGAGATTCCCTGAAAAAAACCCCCTCAAATCCATCACTCAGCTCCTGCTGACAGAAAATGTGCCTGGCAGCTCCTGAGGAGCGGCAGGATGGGGAGGTCATGCGAGGCATCTCCGTCTCCTCTGGCGGGGTCTGGAGTCACTCCTGTGCCTTCCCAAAGGCATTTGTCACAGGGATTTATGCCTGGAGTGCCAGCCAGGCTCGGGTCGGCCATGCAGCAGAGTTCTGCATCCACTGTCACGGTCAGGGTGAGGGCAATAAAGGTGATAAGGTATCGTGATAAGGTGGGTGTGAGCAGGCTGTCAGGTGACTGAGCTGCTGCCACAGCTACACCAGCTCTATATGGGACTCAAAAATACAAAAACCTTTCTGCCTGCTGGGTTGGTGAGACCCTGCAGCATTCCATAGGAAGAGCTCTTTGGGAAAACAGACCCATGGAAAATTTTCTTGCTTACAACGTGATCACAGCTATGAGGGAGTTGGGAGCTGGGAGGACTCAGATCTTCCTGAGGGAGGAAATTGTGATCTGCGGATAAATTTGAAGGTTGTGAAAGTCAGTGTCTATTTTGTCACCTGCATCTGCTGAGAGGTCATGACGAAAAGCCTCAGATAGATTGAATTTATTGAGGGATGAGTGCAATTGAATGGTCCTCTAGAAGCTTCTTGGGACTTCCCAACCTGTGGAAATCCGTGAGGAAACCTCTCAGGCACCAGAAGCTCAACAAGCTAAGAGGGAAAATGAGGTAGATGAGGTGGTCATGTCCGACTCCATCTGCCACGAATTAAGGCATGCGACCTGCACCAGGAAAACAAAATCGCCCGTGGAGGTAAAAGAGACTGAGCAGATCGGCACCTGTGTGCTCAGGGCCATCAAGAACCAATTTCCACCCAGCCATGAATATTTACAACCAAGAACATGCCATTACATGAAGAAAAGCTGAATTGTTTTGATAATTTGTTGCTGTTGTGCCATGGAAGGAAGGATTTAGCCTGTGTGTTAAGGCAAGGAGCATGAAGTGAAGGGTAATGGAAAAGGCACATATATTTGCTCAGGGTGAGACAGATGGAAGGAGGTTTAATCTGCACTTGGATTTCCACAGAGGAGCCCATCCAAGGGAGTGGGGCCATCAGGGATTTTCAGGTGCAAGAGGAGCTGCTCAGTTGTCTGGTCCTGTCAGAGGAGCCAGTTCTGCTCTGCGATTTCCTCAGGGACTGAAATATGAAAAGAAAATCAGAAGTGAAAAAGTCTGAGTCAAATTCCGTCTCTTCCTCAGGTACTCCCCCACACTGGTCTGACCTTGCACGAGAAGGGCTCTTGTCTCACGCCAGGTCTGTAGGCTTCCCTTTTAGTCAGTCCAAAGGTCATCCAGATCTGACTTCCAGTTTCTTGGGAACTGGAGTTTTGCCTGAGGGAAACTAATAGTTCTGAGTCTGTCCTCCTTGCCTATATGAAAACAAACCCCAAACCGAAACCCAAAACCTGCAAACCAAACCACTGGAGGTCCAAAAATTTTAGAAATTTTAGTGGCACCAAGTTTTAGCTGCTCTATAAAATTGAGTTTTCATGATGCTGTTTGAATGGGGATGAAGACTGATATATAAATGTAATGTGAAGATGGGCATGAAACAAAATAATTTAAAATAAATTAAAATTCAAAATTGATTAAAGAAGAAAACAGGTCTGACTTCAGTGCGGGTCTCTGGCCTCTTCTCATTATTGGAAGAAGTAAATCAAAGCAACCCATCTAGACATTTTTTGGTTTCTTGTTCCATCCATGTTTTCCAGGCTCTCTGAAATCCCACGCTCATGCAGCGGAGGAGTCGAGCAAGGACTTCCCTTTATGAAAGGGGCTGAATCCTGTAGCAGTGATTCAAACTGTTGGTTCACCTGAAGGTTTGAGGGACATTAATCTCGGGCCAGGAGAAGAGAATAAATAAACCCCAGCAAATGCTCTCTGGTGGTTCAGCTGTGTTACTGTGAGAGGGGCAGTTTAAGGGCTCCATGGCAGCAGATTTCTCCCAGGTCAGTAAAAAATGATGAGCTGGAGCTCTGGAACGGCAGGAGGAGAAGACAGGCCAGGCCAGGCCAGGACAGGACAGGATAGGATTTATGTGGGGTTGCTCAATGACAGCCCAGCAAACACAGCTGCAGTTGCCATGGGCAGGACTAAATTAATTGCAGGAGAGTTAACGAGCAGTGGGAGGAATTAATAGAAGCTTAACCCTTGATTATCTAAACTTCCAACCCCACACTCCACTGCTCCCTGGCACTGAAATGGACGGTGAATGCTGAGACATCCAGCAAAGTCTCTCTATCCCTTCCAGTGCCTCCTGCAAGCCTTTGGAAGAGCAGCTCGTGGCTCTGTCATGTGTGAAGTGGTGTCAGCAGAGCTGTGAACTCCTCAGCAGTTCTCCAGTGATGGAGGAACCTGTGAAAGCTGAACCAGAGAGGCGTCAGTTCGACCTTGAACGGGGGATGGAATTATGGTTTGGGTGATGGGAGGGACTCTCAGCCATCTGGAATGGGATGGTTTAGCTGAAGGGGACCTTGGATGGGAGCTGACATTCACCACCAGATTTCTTGGTGTTTCTGTGAACATGTGAACCAGAATTCTGCTCAGAACTGCAGTTTCTGTTCATCATACTGGTATTTTTCTCTGGATATACTGGTGGGATTAGGGTTAGGGTTGGGAATCAGGGTCTCACAGAACATAACATGTTGTGTCCTCTTCTGCTCAGGAGCTGCTGGCAGGGTACAGCAGTCATACAATCCTGAAATATTAATTTTTTCTTTGAAGCATTTACTGTTTGGGGATTCTTCCTTTTTTTTTT
>VXBT01013018.1:18972-107674 GCA_013400235.1 Oriolus oriolus | reverse complement strand
ATTTTCCCAAAAGGCTTTGTGAAAACTGCTGCTGTGGTCATTTCTCAAACAACATTCCCATCTAAACCAACCTTTATGTAAAAGATGGGAACAGTTTCCATGGACAGCATGACGAACGTGTGGAGATCATGCTGGGGAGAAGGAGCTGCTGTGCTGGAAGTTAAGATTGATCCTTGTTGACTGAGTTGCATTTTTCATCTTCCACCCCGGCCCCAGATCCTGCAGCCACCACCCCTTCTGCAGGTGCTGCAGGATCCTCTAAACGGCCATTAACTAACGCTAAATTATGACGGAGCATCTCCTGAAATATGTGTGACGTCCACATGAGTAACGAATGGATTTGTTTCTGTCAAGGTTTGCAGCTGAATTTACACAGCTGATCCACACCCTCATAGGGCCCTGTGATTCCAGGGACAGGCATGGAGAGAGGAGGTGCTAGGGTGTACGGGGCAGTTCAGGACGAGCTGTGGGAGGAGATGAGTTCCACGCTGACAAAGCAGTCCCACGTCTATGGAACCCCAGTGGAGTTTGCCTCCTAAAGACATTAATGAGGGTGAGATTCCTCTGTGAGCCTCCACAACTGCATCCATCCCTGCAAAAATCATTCTCTCCTCATTATCTCTTGGAAGAACAAAAAGGACCCTCAGAGGTCAGTCTTGTGATAATGTCTCCGTACCTCTGCATCTGTCCAGGGAAAAACAGATCAAGAGGGAAAGGATTTTTCTGTGGTGTTTGTGCACGATACCAGAAAAATGTGCAAGTGTCTCCCGGGATGAGATTTCCCATGTGAAAAATGAAAGTTTTTTGTCTTCAAGCATTTCTCTTTTCCGTGAAATTAATTAAAATAAAAATCTCAGTGCAAAATAAAACATTGAAACCCGGGGATGCCTCATTAAATGGATGATCTGGTTCGGAATTAAGTAATGGAAAAAATGATGCAGAGCTGGGGGACTTTCCACCATGTGCAGCCTCTGTATCTTGCACTTTTAGGTCAGGTGCACCCAGGTTCTATTTTATAGGGGTTTTGAGGCAAACCCTGGTGTCATCTGAGGTTGAACCCTGAGTTATACATTCATGTCTGGCTTTCCCTGAATAAGGGGGTTTAATTTACTGCTTTCAAACAAGTCCCTATTGCTGTGACCCAGCCTGCAGGTGGGCTGGAGCTGACAGGTGCCTGCCAGCCTCCGACTGTGCAGTGGTGGGAACACTTAGCTGAGAGCCGCCCTGACTGCGAGTCCGAGGGCAGCTCCCAGTCATAGAATCACCACCTCTTACACCAGAAAGTTCTCTCGAGTTTGGTCCCTGATTGATTCCCCGTGCTGGCTCCCTCCTCCGAGTTTACCCCATTTGCTGCTGCCCCTGTTCCTCCTCCCCACGGCTGTTCCCCGTTGGTTGTTCCCCTTTTCTCCACCCCACTACCCCCCAGATAAAACCCGGGGAGCAGAGGGTGTTTTTGATATTTTGTCATCGCGGCGCCGTTTGTGCTGTCCTGGCTCGTGCCTTTTTCTGCCGCCTGGACCCTCTGGAATAAAAGGTGCTTTCTGGAATCGGGACAAAAGAGCCCTTTCTGTCCTTCGCCTCAGGTAGCGCTGCTCCGTTCGGAGCTGTGTGCCCGCGCTGCCCGCCCGCCTCGGCTGCGAGGGGCGCAGGGCTCCGCAGGCTGGGCGGAAGCCGCGGCAGCAGCCCAGCAATAAGTCCCCTCTTTCAAAGGGCAGTCAGAGCAAGATGCTTCTGACAGCCCAACCTCTGAGCTTTCTGGAGGTGGTTCTAGGCTTATTTCCTGATAAGAGAAGGTTTCAGCAATGTTCTTCCATTTGAAAGAACAGGAGACGTCTGAGAACCATTTGGTTTCTACGAGTTTCACAAAAGCTGGCAGCTGGGAGAGACCCAAACTGGAGCCCCGGGAGGAAAGGCAGGGTCAGCGCTTGTGTTTTACATTGTGTCTGACAGGGACCAGCTGGCCAACAAACACATGTGCCCCACTATCCAGGAGCAGCCTGGCAATAATGAGGCAGCTCACACTTCCCTGGCAGCACAGGCATAAGTGAGACCAAACCAGGATGCAGAGAGCTATGCTCCCCATGGGACATGGGGAACCATCCCAGGGGAGGTGTGTGTGTGAACGTAGGTCCTGGGTGTGCAGGTCAGCCCCTCCTGGTTTGTTCTGATGGTGCTGTGGGGGTCCTAAGGAACCTGGGACAGAGCAGGGAGAGTTTAGAAGACAAAATCCTCAGGAACACAAGCTTCATTCATTCATCTGTTTGAGTAATTCCCGGCATTGGGAGCAGGCCCACGGTGCTGCAGGTGCACTGCAGGACTTGGAATGTGTGGTGTGACCTCAACTCTGCATCCTACTCCTCTGGTCCTGGGTGGGAAATCCTGCCCAGCTCAGAGCCTCCACAACCCACAATCCAGGGCTCTCACTCCACTCTTTGGATTGGCAATAAAACTGTCAGCTCCTCGGGGCAAGGGCTGTTTTCCTGGTTTATGTTTGCCATTAAACATTTATTATTAAAATTTATTAAACTTTAACTAAGGAAGGGGAATTGCTTTAACCTGCTGCAGAGAATGACATGGGCTGTGATTTTGTGCAGACGTGAGAAAATCCATCATTCCTGTTTGGAAGGATTTGAAACCAAACAGATTTTTGTACAAATGTCTTCACTCAAAAAGCATTTTGAAAGCCTTTCTTTCTGCATTTGCAAATCCGGTACACAGAGTACCTGAGCACCCCCAGCTCTGCAAACCCCAGATAGCTTCTGCAAGTGCCTGCAGGCTGAACAGCATCCTGAGATAAAGTGTCCACCTCCCTTCCACTCTGGAATGCTGTTGAATGTTGCTGGGTAATTCTGAGCCTAAATCACTCCTCCACTGGGTGTACCCGTGGCTGTTTGTTGGAACAATTAACTGCAGCATATTTTCCTCCTGTGTTTCAAACCCATCTAACACGGGGGGGTTAAAGCACAGCTACTACAGGTAAAGTCATGTGACAAACTATTTCTGGAGATCAAGCGAGGAGAGTTCAGTCACCAGGGGCAGGGAAATGTGGCGTGCATTTATTTTGTTGTAAATCAGGCAGGTAAGTACAGTCCCCATTTGCAAAGTTATACTGAAACCTGGGGAAGAGCTGTAAGTTGTTAACACAGTTATTGCGAGCCCTTTGTGTATTCTGGTCTTACCATGTTGCTTTTTTTTTCTGTCAGGAGGAGAAATAAGTGTCTGAGTCAAGTATGTTCTTGTAATCCCACTTGTCTTTCAAAAAAGACACACTTTCATTAAACCCAACAAAACCAGAAACCAGCATTGTGGCTTTAGTGCTGAGAAACCCTTTGGTTCACCCCTCCTCTGAGCTGAGCCCAAGCAGCTCCATCTCCCTGCAGTGCTTCTCACTTGGAATAATTCCTCTCCTCTTTCAGTCCAGGCACATCCAGGTGTGAGATATTCCAGCTTTTTGGTGTGCGTCAGGGCTCTCCCATGGTCTCATCATGTGGTGGTTTTCAGTCAAGTTGTGGGCACCTGATTGTTCAAGGTGGTGATGATTCAAAGATGCAAATGATGAGTTTGTATCACTTATTGCACAGTGGTGCAGTAAATCCCAGTTTTAGGCATAAGATCCTTGCTACTCACAGGGAATCTCACATTCCTGAAATACTGAGGGAAGAGATAAAACAGCATCTAGTAACTCCAGGGGAGGTTTAGATTTGATATTAGGGAAAATGTCTTCACAGAAAAGGCTGTCAAGCATTGGATCTGAGGCAAGGCAGGGCAGGGCAGGGCACTCACCAACCATCCCTGGAAGTGTTCAAAAATGATGGATGTGGCACTTGAGGACAGGGTTAACAGTGAACATAGTGGTGGTGCTTTGGGCTGGACTTGGTGATCTCAGAGGTGTTTTCTAACCTTAACAATTCCCTGGTTCTGAGATCCAGCTGGACATCCCCAGGGCAGAACTTTGGTGTCCTGCTCCTGAGCTGAGTGTCCAGAAACTGGGGGTTTCTGCCCTCCCAGTGTGTGCTTGGAGAGGGAGGAAGGGCTGGAGGAAGGGCGATGGTTGGGAGCAGTGCCTGGGCTGGTGGGACTGGGGAGGAGATGCAAGGAGGCAAAGGGGAGCAGCAGAGGACATTCCCAAGGGCCCACACCGGCATGTCCAGCCCATTCCTTGCAGGCACCAGGAGCAGCTGAGGGAGCTGGAAAGGGGCTCAGCCTGGAGCAAAGGAGGCTCAGGGGGGACCTTGTGGCTCTGCACAACTCCCTGACAGGAGGGGGCAGCCGGGGGGGTTGGGCTCTGCTCCCAGGGAACAGGGACAGGAGGAGAGGGAACGGCCTCAGGCTGGGCCAGGGGAGGCTCAGGGTGGACAGCAGCAGTACACGCTTTTCCTCCTGGAAAGGGTGGCCAGGTCTTGGAACTGCCCAGGGAGGCTTGGAGTGGCCACCCCTGGAGGTGTCCAAGGAAGGACTGGAGGTGGCACTGAGTGCTCGGGTCTGCGGACAAGGTTGGGATCAGTTACGGGGTTGACTTGATGATCCTGGAGGACTTCTCTGACATCAATGGGATGTCAGAGAAGAATCATAGAATTCTGGGATTCTATGATTGCTGGAAATAATGCTTATCTCTATTCTTTCTCCACATTTTTCATGCCAAGCTGACATAAAATATACTTTCACGCTGAATTTCATACCTTTCCTCCCCCTCTTACTGGTAACACAGAATTATATCCCCATTCCTTTAAAATTCTGAGGTTTAGCAAGCACATAAACTACACTTAAACCCTAGCCCCAACTGTAAAGCAAATATTCTTTTTTCTCTCAGGGAACCATTCCTTTGACTTGTTATTTTGAGCTCCATCGTGGTTGCTGCCATGCAAAGGCAACTTTGTGGAAAAGAAGGTTAAGTGCTAAGGTTAAAACAGGTTCAAGTATAATCCAGAGTACCCTTGGCAAAGACAGAAGGGTTTTAGTGGGTCTCATTTATCTTTGCCTTACTGCTTAAAGTGCTTGAGTGACTCATTATTGTTTTTATATGCCTTTAGAAGAGTTGCAAAAGACCCAGTGAGAAAAGTATCACTGTTTTCCTCTTTTAACCCACACTCAACAGGGAACAATAATATTTAAAACTTCAGAGTGTAAAAGGTTTCCTTTTCAGAAACCAAATTCCCCGGCATGAGCCACGTGGAGAAGCACGGGCTCAGCTCCAGAGGGGAGGTTTCTGTTGGTGTGGAGTTGCATCCATGGCAGAAGTTCAGAGCTGAGAGCTGGGAGCTGCTCCTGCCAGCTGGGGTTCCCAGGCCTTCCTGAAACCACTGCCTGACCTTCAGCCTTTTCTGCTCATCCATTCTGCCAAAGACTTGTCCTCCTCCCGCAGGGGCCATGGGCTCTGCAATGCAGGGAATGGTTGGACCATCCCTGGAAGGCAGGGAGGTACTGGAACAGTTTTCCCAGAGAGGTTGTGGACTCCCCATCCCTGGAAGTGTCCAAGGTCAGGCTGGACAGGGCTTGGAGCACCCTGGGATAGTGGAAGGTGTCCCTGCCCGTGGCACGGAGTGGAAATTAGAAGAGCTTTAAAGTCCCTTCCAGCTCAAACCATGCCATGATTCTGTGACCATGGAACACTAAAAAGAATATTTTGAAAAGCACAGTTCTGAAACATCAGTGAGCAAAGACCTGCTCCATCCCTGCCTGTTTGTTCTGCACATGGATCCCGGGGGTACAGGCAGTGCTCCCAGTGCTCCACACCTGGGCATTTGTGTGCAGTTGTGTAAATCACCAGGATGATATGGCACAGGTCCTGACTAGTGGGGGTTTCAATTAAGTGGCTGCTTTAACTCGCAGTACCTTGCCAAGGCTCTTTACAAAGCTCTTCTAGAGCTAAGAAGATGTTAATGCCACTGGAAAAGGCAATGGTTTCATCCCAAAGCAGCTGAATCCAGCCTGGAACAGGTACAGAGTGAGACTGGGAGGAGGATTAAGGAAAAGAGGCACCTCTTCTAGGAGGGGAGATTATGAGAATTGAGCTTGTTTAAGTGAGCCAGGCAAAAGCTGCATGAAGGACTGGGATAACTCTGGAGAAATCCACCAAGGGGATGAGGACTGAGGGGGAAATGGAGCTATTTCAGCCAAACCATGGTGCTGGCTTTGGAGCAAATGGTACAAATTGGTCATGGAGAACTTGATGCTGGAAGTTAGAAAGGTTTCGTTATTTGTTATTATTTCTTGAAGAGACAAAATCCTGAAGTAATGGGGATAAAGACCCCAGCAGGGTTTTAACCAGGATCATCCCTCGGTGGTGGGATTGTGAGAGGTGGCTGCCAGGAACAGGAGGCTGTGTTCAAGGACCTCTCCAAGTCCATGGACAAGAACCTTTTCCTGGACTGACGGAATGGGTTGGGAGTACACCTGGATTGTAGCAGTCAGGCACTTCTCACCCAGGTTCAGCAGCGTGGTGGGGTGCCTGGGAAACCTGGAAAAACACAGCCATGTCCTGGAAAGCTTTTTCCCCTCAGTTCCTGGAGTCATACAGGGTCAATTCCGTGTTTCTTGATCCTGGGAAGACTTTAATACCCAGCTTGTCAGTTCTGGGAATTCGATTAACTCAGCCCCTGCCTATGCCTGCATGGAGACAGGAATATTGAGTCCATCAGGGTGTAAATCCTGTGGGTGCTTAACCCTGTCCAGGGCTGGGTGAAGATCCCACGTGGAGGCTGCAGCAGCTCCCCTTGAGGGTGTTCACATTGCCTGCAGTGAGAATCTGCCCAAAACATGAGTGCAAGACACCCCAACTGCAGACACTGCCTGGTCTGCACCCCCCAAAATTACAGGTTAATGTTAATGTTGAGAACACCCATGAGTGTTACTCAGTTTCTCCCCTGCAAGGGAGGGTAAGAACACCCTGGGATCCTGTTAATGGCCAGTCTGACTGAAGGCAAGGCATTAGAAGTGGTTGGATTCTTGTTTATCTATATTCATGTCCCATCTGGGAGCCCCTGGGATGCTGTTGTATTAGACATCACACAAAAATGGAGCAGAAATGTGGTCTCTCCTCCCTGCTGCTTAAAAATAATATAATTTTCTCTCTGATTTTTGGCATCTCTGAGCAGCAAGGGAGAAAAAGGAGGGACAGCACTGGCTTGGTTGATTCTGACCAGTACTCACAACACAAAGGGGAACCTTTTTTGAAATATATTAATAAATTCGCTCTGCAGAAATGAGTTACTTGGGCTCAGTTTTACCCACCTGGGAACTCTGATTACTGTCTCATGAAACAGAGCACCTGCTCTGTTATCCCATAAATATGGGAGAGCAAATGCATTGTGTGTTCATTTGAAAGCCTGGCTCCCCTGCAGGGCTGGAATGTGCTGCAGCAGAGGGAAGAGATTTGGAAGTTTGCCCTCTGGTTTCCTGGAGAGACGAGACTGTGGGAGCAGTTAGGGGAACATTCACTCTGCCCACCAGGGTTCCCTTCCATGGCTCAGAAGTGCTGCTGTTAATTAGAGCTGGGTGGAAACATCCCTGGCAAAGCTGGAGCCACAGCAAATGTGCCTGGCAGGGTTGTGGTCCAGGCTGCAACTGCAAATCAGTTCTCCTGGAAGATTTGGGATCCCTGAAGGGAGGGAGCGGGAGAGCCGGAGCTCTGGCATCAGTGATGTGGGAATGCTCTTAGGACAAACCAAGGTCCAGATGTGGACTAACTAAGACGCACTTTGCGTTGCCTTAGCGGGTATTTAGGTAACGAAGATGGGACTGGCAGCCCAGCTTTGTGCTGAATGTGCAGGTCAATCTCCTTTCTCTTGGTTTTAGTGCCAGCATGGGCAGTTTGCTCTGAGTCCATCCTGGCCCTTTTGAATCCTAAACTGTGAGCTCAAAATCTCCACTGGAAGCAGGGCAATGATGACCCTGCTAAGACTGGTCTGTGCTGCAGGCAGAGCTGGTACTGCTGGCGCTCTTGGGTGCTTTGCAAGGTTCACCTGTGCCCCATCTCCAGAGGGATTATACTGAGGTAGAGGACGGATCGGGCTGCTAGAGCTGGGCTGCTCCTGCTGCAGAAGGAGGAATGCTCTGCTTAGCCAATGCAGAGAGCCTAAGGAGTAAATCCACGCTGGTTGTTTGGGATGAGGGGCAAAAAAGCTGTTAGAGAGGGTGGGAGTGGCTTTGCTGGAGCTCCCTCAGACACTGAAATCCCCTCTGGTCATCAGCACCAGGTTCATGCTGTGAACACAGCCACGACTGTGCAGGATGTGTCCCAACCCACAGCTCAGCATCATCCTGAGGTCCATGTCAGACTGGGAAGTAAGAGCTTTCCATCTCCTGCTGCTGTGTTCTGGATCATTTGCTGTGACTCTGGGCATATGTTGTCAATTCACCAGCACCTTTACGCAGTCAGTTATAATTCACATTTGCTGGTTTTTAATGAATGTTTGTTCACTGGAGCATTTGCCAGGGAGTGTGCGTGGTGTGCAGAGCCAGCCCACATCCCAGCAGCATCCAACGCAAGCTGAGGCGAGGAATCAAGCTCAGGAACAAATCAGGGAAATATTTTGTGACACGCACCACCTGCAGTGTGAGACGGAGGGGGCTCTGTGAATGGGAGTCTTGCAAGAGAGTCCCGGCAGCCACAGGCATGGAATACTTCCTGCCAATGCAACGGAAAATCCCAGAGATAACCAGGGCCCTGCTGGAATTCCCTTAAAATCCAAATATAGGCTCAGTCACTACCACCCTGGAGCACTTCACTGTCTGCTGCTCCCACCGCAAAGTTTGTTGTCCTGGTTGGTATTCCCATCATCCAGATGGGGAATGGAAGCAAACCAGGATATATGGAATGCATGGCGATGAGGGGCCTTTGAGAAACATCCCTGAAGCCCCACATGCTCAGGAAGGCATTGAGAGACAGAAGGAATACAGACAGAGCTAAGGCTGAATGTGATTGTTCTGAAGATGCAGGACTCACCCAAAAAGGGAATGTGGGGACTGTGGAAACACTTGAGAGGGTGTTGGGAGCCCAGTCCACTTTGTTGGTAGAGAGAGCAATGCAAATGTGTAATTACTGTAGCTGAACACGTGGGAGTTAATTACTTCTCCCATTTGGTGGCTGTGTAAAAAATGCGGTGATGAACAGGGACTGCTTCCCTGGCCCTTGCTGGGAGAGCCAAGGCTGCAGCCTGTGCCCCAGAAAACGTGTCAGGAAAACCAAGGAGCTGACAAAAGAGTAGGCTACAAAGTTGAGCAGCCCTGAGTCTTGCTGGGCAAAAACCTCTGACCGGGAAACTGGATTTCAGCAGCTTTTCCTTCCATCTCTTTGCCTTCAAATGCAGCTGCTGCTTGGACAAAATCAGCCTGGCTTTAAAGTAGGTCAGAGCTGAAGTCATCTCAGGATGCTCTTAGAAGAAGAAATACGTGTCAGTGTGACACCACTGTGGCTTTTAATAGAGTTGTTCTCCACTGGCTGCTCCGTGGGACTAAGGCCCAGAAGAAGAGCTGCAGCCAGGTTGGACAAGCCATGGATCACAAATCCTACCTGAAGGGATGCACTCCAGCAGAGATGAGAACAGCGCAAGGGGAACGTGGGAGCGGAAGGTCCAGATTCTCGAGCTGCTTCCAAAAAAATGGACTTGGAGAAGCATCAGGGTCCTGAGCACCTTCTTAGCAGCTTTGGGGTCCCAAAAACCAAATTATCCACTCAGACTCTGGTGTCTTATTGAGTAATCTCAGGGTTTTTTTGGACACTCTGACAGCAATTCAGTCTGGGCTATTTTAATAGCATGAAGACATCCTGGGTACTCCTTTTAGGTCACAGACACATAATTAGCAGTTCCAGGTTCTGAGCAGCTCATTAGTGTATGGGTAATCAGGAAGGGGACACCAATGAATTATGATTTCAAGCACCTGCTCAGCAGCTGTGAGTTTTGGATCCCTCTGCTTAGCAATGCCAATGAGTTCCAAATCTGCTTTCAGGGAAGCATTTTCATCAGGCTGGAGAGAAATTCATGCTTTTTTCCCTGCCACTGTCCAGCAGCCAAATTCTTGTGCCTTGTTTTCCTGGGAGGAGCAGTCCCAGGGCTGAGCTGCAGTTTGCCCTGTTTGCCTGGGCTCTAAAACCTGTGTTTAGCTGAACACATTAAGCCCACCTGCACACATTAAGCCCACCTGCTTCCCAAATCCAGCTTCAGCTGCAGCCCTCCAGGGCAGTTTGGCAGTGCTGCTGGTCTGACACAGCTCGGGCAGGAGGCTTTTTGGGAAGGCAGAGAGGGGAAGGAGGAGGAGGACGAAGATGTAAAAGCAGATCAGCACAGCACCTCAGAGCAGCCTTGCCTTCTCCCCGAGCCGCCCACCACTCCACAGACACAGAAGAGAAGGGAAAAATAATATTTGCTGACTCTCTGAGGAATGCGAGGCTGGAGCGAGCTCCATGTGAGGGATCCATGCATTATTTATGGCTCTGGGCTGTGCTATCCCCTGCTGGATGAGCCAAGTGTTCTCGTTCAGAGAGCAGCTCCTACCAGGCAGTTTAACCCCCATCCCTCTTGTCTCCACTGAGCTGAGACTGGAGGACACAGGCAAAGCTCAGCTCCTTGGTGTGCCCAGGTGAGCGCAGCCAGGAGGGTCTGAGCTGTGCCTGGGATGGGATCCCTGGCCCCAGAGGATGGGAATGCTACCAGGGCCCCCCCAGCTCCACCTGAGCCAGCAGCAATCAGCCCTTGCTCTCCGTGGCCAGACAGGCCTGGAATGGCCGGAGCTCCTGAGCTGGCATCCTTCAGCTGGGTGGTTTGTTTCTCCCTGGGAAATGCTGCTGCTCTGGGGTGGGCTCCTGTCCTGCTGGAGCAGTGCCCAGGCAAAGCAGCTTTTTGGGACCAATTCATGTTTTCTTGCTCTGTGGTGCATGTAAAATCCATCAGAATAAAAATCAGAGCAACATGAAGGTAACACTGGCGTGGGCTTGTTTGCATTTTACTCCTTTATTACCATAAAATATGGAACCGTGTTATAACGTGATTGGGTTTTATACTGTGTTACACTGAGCTTCATAGATTATAAAGAATTTGTATTAAATATGATGTTAAGTAGGTTTCCAAGCACACATATTAAGGGATATTTAGTATATAATAGATGGTTTTATTATTATAAAATGCTATCAATATTTCAGTATAGCAACCTGTTAAAAATGAAATGGATTAAAGAGACAAGTTGGAACTGTCTGTTTTACCAGCCTCAAGTAAAATACTTCAGCATTTTTGAAACTAAACAAGAAAACCCAAGTGATTCATTTGGACTTTTGATCTGAAGTGGATTTCACTAAATCAAATTGACATTTTGCTGTGAAATGTTAGAAACGAGATGAGACCACATTTTCCTCTCAAGGGTTTTCTGATCTTCATGGAAAGGGTGGTCAGGGATTGGAAAGGGCTGCCCAGGGCAGTGGTGGAGGCCCCAGCCCTGGAGGGGTTTAAAAGCCTTGTGGATGTGGCACCTGGGGACATGGTCAGTGGCGGCCTTGGCAGTGCTGGGGGATGGTTGGAATCAGTGATCTCAGAGGGCTTTTCCAACCTGAACAAAGCCATGATTCTGTGATCATTTCCCACCACAGCCCCTGCCCATCCCAGCCTCGGGAATGCGCAGCCTCCAAGCCAGGGCCGGGGGGCTTTGCCAGGCTGGTGGCACAGCGGGAGCCACCAGAGCAAAGAGTCTCAGTGTGTGCAGAGGGGAATGTTCAGCACCTTGGTAGAGACAGCCACGTGTGGGATCATTCCTCTGTATCCTCTGCATCCTGGTCTCCTGGGCTTTCTACACTATTGGCATTCCCCAGGCAGCAGGAGAGAGCAGCAGGGCTGTGGGAGCTCTCATGCTGTGTTGTGCACCCACAGGGAGTAGGGGAGGGTTCTCCAGGAGAACAGAAATCCCAAAAGACCCTCCATGAGCTGGGAGCCAGCTGAACCCCCTGATACACAACATCCCATGGACACACAGAGGGAAAACATGCCAGAAATACACAAACATTGATCCAGACTCTGGGGTTTTGGTGACTGCTCTGGAGTATTAGTGACTACTCTGGGGTATTAATGACTAATGCCTTTCTTACTGGTATAAACCCATCTGAGTGACAGCCTGGGATGGGAGGATTTGTTTTGCTTAATTTTGTCTCTGGATATTGGATTTCAGAAGAGCCTCAGGAAGTGGAGCAGAGAGAAACTCAGTGAGGCAAGAAGCTGTTTTGCCTCCCTGGAAAAGCCTCCAGAAGGCTCATCCAGCCCCATTCAGCCATAGGAAAACCCTCAGAGGCAGCTTTGGGCTGAGTTGAGGCCACAGACACTGCAGTGGTGAGAGATATCTATGCCAGGGGAAGGCTGGAGCTGCAAGGAAAGCCCTGGCTCTGGGATCTGCAGGGATCTGCTGATGTCTCTGTTTATTGGGCAAGACACGGCCCAGGTGAAGCCTAAGGAAAAGTTAACAACAAACAAGGAATGGGAGTGCTGGGAGGCAGCAGGGACCTCTCTGTGCCACAGCAGCTTCCAGCAGGAGGAAGAGAAGGAAAGTTTGAGGAGCCATGAGGAATTTCTGAGGCAGATCCTGACAGGCTTGGGCTCAGACAGCTCAGCAGATCTTCTAAATACGTCCTTCAAGGGAGGCAGTGAAAAGGCCCTACAGTTTGGGCCAGCAGGTCTGAGAGTGCTTCAAGGAAATGCTCGATCTTGGAGCTCCTCACCCTAAACTGGACCTTCCCCAAACAGAAGGGGAAGCTCTGAATCTTTATTGTCATTATTCAAACAGGAATAAAATAAATGTGACTTCTTAATCAGTGGATCATAAACAGCCCTTCTTCTCAAGGGATGATTTATCTTCTTTTTTTATCCTTGGGGGAAGTAGGAGAGAAGAGATTTCTTTTGGCTCTGCAACCCATCTGTGATAGAGAAAACTGTCCCCTGAATCCCACCCTGATGGTTCAACCCCTGCAAAAGCCCCTAGTCATGGGCTGCCATGGGGGTGTGCAACCAAAGACACCACCTTGGCCTCCAGCATGGGATAAACTCCTGGCAGAAGAGGAAATACAGGATAAGAAGGGGTAGGGAGGTGTCAGACCTTGGTCCAAGCACCCAGAAGGTTCCTCTCTTGACCACTGGAGGATTTTCCCACCAGCCCCATGGCTTTGGAGCCAGGAGGAATTGGTTTTCCCAGATGCATTTGTCAAGGGCTCCATGGCACCGTAATGAGAAGCGCTGCAGATCTGCCAGCCCTGGGAAGATGTCTCCGAGGAAAACACCGTTCTTCCTCTCCTCAAGGGGCTTTCACCTTTATTCCTCCCGTACCCACACAAGGCAAAGGTCAGACTGGTGCTGAAGAAGAAACACCTCATCCCTTCCAGGAGGCTTTCAGCCAGAAGGACGGGCTGTAAATCACCCTTGTTCCCAAGTGCAACTGTGGGTTTTATGTTCTGGGCTGAGGAGATAAACTCACTCCCTACTCACAACAGAGAGTGTCTGTAGCATTTATTTCCAATCCTGTCCCCCCACACACCCACCCTGGCATGACAAATAAGAGGCTGTAATTCTCTGGGAGGCAAGTTTTATGGGAAGCAATGCATTTTTCTGTCCCAGCTGCTAAACAGTCTGTGGCTCTGCAGCTGATACCAGGTTTGGGCAGTTTATTCTCCGGCAGACTTGCCATGATTTTCCAATTCACTGATCTAACATGGGATGATTAAGAGAAGTCTTCCCTGCTTGCTACTGTAATTCTTCCCCTCCACCCTGTAATTGTTTCCCAATTTACTTTTGAACAAAGGAGGCTCTTCCGTCTCTGTACAGGTCTGAGTTTTATGTTTTCTTTCTGTCTCATGGGACTGTGTCCCATGGAGAAAGTTCATGGAGCAGCTTTGTGTGGGTGTCTCAGTCCTGCTGAAGTTCAGTGTTCTCAAAGCTGGGAATTGGGTGATATTTAAGGTCTCTTCCAACCCAGGCCATTTTAGGATTTGATGAAACCTGAAGAATTTCTGCTGTGACCTGTAACTCTTTAAAGCCATTTAAAAGCACAAGCTCTCCAGGAGAGGGGGATATGCAGCAGATGACCCCCCTCTCTGAGGCACAACTCTTAGCTATGTTGAAGATGTTTAGCCTTGGATTGAGGTAAATCAGCTCCTGAGAGTGACCTATGCTGCCACAAAGCACTGTTTATTTAGAACAGCCCCAGGTCCCACTGGCCCCGCAGCTCCGTCATTGTCAGCACTGTTTCAGTGGGATTTATTGGCGTGTTTGGCTCTTTCTGGATCCTCATGCAGTCTCTGCTGCTGATCCTGGCATTTAACTGGCCACCATCACTGTCTTGACACAATTTGAATGCAGTTCTGTGGTTAAGAGGTTGTAGTGCAGCTCTTTGCAGGGCAAATACAGCCCTGTCCTTCCCCCTGGGAAATTACAAAGAATCTATTAAAAACTATCTGTTATAGTGAGGTGGGGTCGGGCTCTTCTCTCAGCTAACAAGTGACATCATGAGAGGAAATGGCCCAGAGTTTCACCAGGGGGAGTTTAGGTTGGATATTAGGAACAAGTTCTTCATGGAAAAAGTTATCAAGCACTGGTACAGGTTGTCCAGGGCAGTGGCAGAGTCACCATCCCTGGAGGCGTTCAAAAAACATGTGGATGTGGCACCTGGGGACACGGTCAATGGTGAATGTGATGCTGGTGCTGGGCTGATGGTTGCACTTGATGCTGTCCAACCTCAACGATTCTGTGATTCTATGAAAAGGGTTTGGGTTTTTTTCCTGATGGTAGAGAAAGAATTACAGATAAAGACATTGCACTGGGTTCCAGGGAAGCTGAGATTAACAAGGCAACTTTCTGCTTTTGTTTTGGAGCACAGCATAGATGCATCATTTAGGGGAATCTGGTACCTTGACGCTCCTGTGCTTTTTATTCCCTCTCTGCATTGACCGGAGGATGCAGAGCACAGGGATCTGGAGGGCAGACTGTGTACGCACCGTGAACTGATGTGGTAGCAGAGAGCCAGGGATAAATTCCCTCCTGTGGTCCAGGAGTGTGATAATCTTCAACACCAGCGGTAACAGCAGCTGCGCAACAACTGAGATACACCAGCACATTCCCAGCCCAGCCTTGGTGGCTCCTGCTGCATTCAGAAATAGCATCATCCTCTTTTGTATTTGCTGCCTGTGTTTGTGTTCGTGTTGTTTCTGCCGTGGGATGAGAACACAGCTGGAAAAGACAGCAGGGAGGGGAAGGAGTTATCACTGGCCTGGGGACAAGTGGAGGACACCAGTTGGGACTGAGAGGGAAAAGGCAAAGGCACATCAAGGCGAAGCATCTCAAATAGGGACACAAGAATATTAATGCACTTGTACATGCAGAAGTTCTGGTCACAGAGACAAGGAATGGATTTCCCTTGACCTTCTGCAGGCTGCGTGTCCCTCTGGGAACACCCAGTCCTGGCAGCAGCCGTAAATCTTCAGCAACGACAACTCCAGAGCAGTGACCACAATGACCATTCCCTGGCAGGGGCTGTTCGTCCATGAATGGATCATTCCTGACCCAGCAGCTCCTTCACACACAACTGGGGGCTGTTGGGACAAACTGGCCGAAGCCAAAGGCTGTGGGAGGGAAATACGATCTTAAATGGGAAAGTGAGGAGAGCCCTTCAGCCTATGAACCACCTGCAACCAGGTAGCTGTCCCTATAAAGTGAGTGGGATAAAAGCTGGACCTCGAGCAGGGCCTGGCAGTTGTCCATGCAGTGAATATCCATGACATCCTATTATCCAGGGATTTCTCTTCAAGGCTTAGCTAATACCAGAACAATTTATCTGTGCTACATTCTGTCCTTGCAAATGTAGGGTCATCTGCCCCTGTTAAAAGCATGAGAGTGGAGACAAAGTCTCTTAAGTCAAGGCCTTAAATCCAGAGAGAAGCCAAAGTGTCCCCCAGGTTCTCCCTCGAGAGCCCGGCCTTCCAGCAGTCATTAATTCAGTTTTAGGCTCTTCCACGTGCTTGGCTCCAGGGATGCCAATTGTACCTGCTCGTTGGATTTGTAGCTCTCCCTCCCTGCTGGCCCAGGCAGGATAATCACTTCTCATTATTTATTAGTGCACAGCATCCTTCTCCTCTCCAAAGGCATTTCCCTAGACTGTGGCTCCCTAATCAACAGGGTTTGTGATGGGAGATGATGGTTGGGCTGGAGCTGCAGCACCACGGAGAAAGGCTCAGTGTGCTTGTGCCGCATTTACAGGCAATTTTTTCACAGTTCAATCCCATGGGTCTTTGATTCCCAAATACAATCAAGTGTTTGGATTTACATCCCACAAAAGGGGTGGGGAGGTGTTTTGCCCCATTTTGGGGTCATAACTTGAAAGATGACACAAGTGGCATGAAGAGTAGAGGAATCTGTTAGACTGGAAAAAAGAGATGGGTGTTTCTGATACTCAGAGAATGTCCAGCTTCCTCTGGAATAGGAATTGCTGCATTTCCCCCAGTATCCTGACTGCAGAGCTGAGCGGCTCATTTCTGTCAACCAGAAGTCATGACCAAACAGAGCAAGGAAGATAAAAAGAGACAACAAACCACTTGTGTAGGTGAAAGAAAAAAAAGCCTGGGAAAAGTGTCTTCTGCCTTTGGTGTGCCACGATGGCTGCACCATCCAACAGGATTCGGGAAGGGATGAGATAAAGACAGCACAAGAGATAAATCCCAGGCAAGACAGGCTCTGATCATTATGGGAATTTTAACCCAGCCTGAAACTATGCACTGCAAAAATCTGAAAGCATAACCTCTCCCTGACCTTGGAAAGGATTTTGCCCTGTTTGAAAATAATATTCAGGAAGGAAGAAAGGAGGAAATTGGTAGAATAAGCACTGCAGCCTTTAAACACAGACATTATTGAACACAGCCCATGTAAAGCTTTCTCAATCCCTCAAGCACTTCCTTATGAAAACCCTTCCCTGTTCCTCCATCTTACCTGTATTTGGGAGTGGCTGACAGGGGAGCAGGGCATGAGACTGAGCACCAAGGTTTGCAGCCCTTGGAACAGGCAGAATGGAACGAAGGCCTGGGATGAGGGGCTGAGCTGTTACCTGCCTGCTTGGAATGCAGATCCATCCTCTGCATTTCTTGCCAACACCTCCAAGCTAAAAATAGAAACGTTTCCTTCACAGTTGGAACACAGGAATAATCCAAGTCTGGGGAGTGGGGCAATTACAAAGTTTTATGGGAAAATCTCTCCTTTGCTGGGTTGGAGCAGGAATGGCAGAGCAGCAGCAGCGATGTCAGAGCATCACCAAGAAGAGTTGGCCCAGAGCCTACAGATCCTGCAAGATCTGAGAGCACAAATTGAACATCAGAGATGCTCCTGTGGGAGCGGAATGTCAGGCAGGAAGCACTCGGCCTCTGCATCCCATGGGAATGAAGCAGTTTAGCTCCCACCTCCATCCCTCCCTGAGTGACACGAGGTGCCCAGAGGAGCTGTGCCCCAGGGGTTTCTTTGCAGTTAAAACCTGGGGCAGGTCCCTGCAGCGTCCCAGCCTGGAGAGCTTCATGGTGGCTGCGGATGATGCAGCTGGATTGGCCAGAGCCCTCCTGTGTTAGTTCCAGGGACCAGTTCCAGGGACCAGACTGCTGAGTGCAGAATGAGCTTGAGAAGGTGTGAAAGTCCCACCCCTGGCATTGGTCATAACCAGATTTTGGGTCAGGGTGAGTTCCCAACAGGCTTGTCCAAAGAGAGCTTGGCTGGGGAGGGCAAAGGGATTCCTACCATTGTTACTAAAGGGAAGGGAAGGTGAAAACACACCACATTTAAACCAGCTTCTGCACTTTATTCCATGACCAATCCATTCTCTGGGATCAATTCGCCCACATCCAACTCATTAGCCCAGGATCCATCTAACTTGCCACCAACACCATCCTTCCAGGTGAGCTGATGGATGGGCCATGATGTTCCTGAGACCACACTCAGCAATGACAGCTCCTGATACTCTGACAGCACTCCCTCCTCCTCCAGCCCACTGTCCACAGCCTTTTCAACATCTGGACTGCCGATCCCCAGCAGAGAAGGATGCCTGGGGGCTCTGGGCCTATTTGGGAATCTTGCACCCTCCTTGGAACCTCTGCCACAGAAGGACCAGCTGGATGATGTCGGCAGCCTGCCAGGAAGAACAGGGAGGCAGTTTCCATCCTCTGGAGCTGATGAGCTATAGGAAAACCTCGACACCTTTTCAGCCCTGTTTCAACTGCCCTCAAACCCTGATGATCTGAGAGAATTCTCCCTGCTCTCCCGCTCCCTGACACCGCAGTGACCACAGCGCAGGCCCTGGGAACCCTGCAAGGGCTCTCACAGTTGGGCTTTCCCATCCTTTCAAAAGGAACTGCACCCATTGTGGCTGTTCAGAGGGGACAGGGGGACTCTGAGCTGGCAGGACCTTCTCACTGAAGGAACCCAGTTTGGATTGTCCTTGTAGTACGCACTATTGGAGTGTCGCTACCTTGTCGTGTTCATTTGGGGCAAAGAACTGATTTGGAATAAGTCTTATCCCTTTGGGGTTTACAGCAGGAGACTCCCCTTCTTTCTGCGTGTGTTGGTGAGGAGTCCCCTCTGCTTGGTTCCATTCATGAGCAAGGTGACCATGCTGTGAAATGCCCATTTACAGCCAGACTTGCTCTTTTTTAACAGGTCCTTTTGCTCCTGGCAGGAACACCCAAACACCCCCTCAGCAAATATTAGAGGCAGGAGGCAGCCAAGCTCTGCTCTTCCTTCAGGAGGCTCAGCCTTGCCATCAGGGTGGTCCTGCCGCCCACTGAGGAGCTGAGGGTAACGTGTGTCCCAGGAGGAGTCAGGTCCTGCTGTGTTTGCCACTCTCGCAGGGACGTCTCAGTCTGTCTCCCATTTGTTAGACCAGAACACTAGGATGGTGTCAAGCACCAACAGGATCAACCTGAACCTTTTGAATGTGGTTTGCTGTGGCGGGAAAGGGGGAGGTGAGGTAGAAGAGGTGGAAGGGAAGAGTGCAAAGCTCTTTATGCCAAAGGGAGAGGAGATCATGACCCTTTAACTTGGATACCCTCCCCCTCCCCAAACCAGGCAGATCGGGATGTTGGCATGGGAGGAGCAAGGATTCTGTCAGTGTCATGTGTTTCCTTTCTCCACAGCTGCCACTGGATGGGAGTAACATGAAGCCCCAAACACCACAGGTGGGTGGTGTGGCCATGCAGGGAGGAGGAGAAGCCTTGAACCCGATACTTGGCACCACTCCAAGCTTGGACCAGCCATCCCAGAGAGGGATGTCACTGTGGGTGTCTCCAGCATAGGCATTGCCCAGGAGGTGCCACCTGCTCAGGCACTGCTGTGAGAAGAGGACAGTGGTTCAGGAGTGACTGCAGGAGGAGCAGAGCACCCACTGCACTGAATCCCTCAGGCTCTTGTGAAGAACCAGTTCACAGTCTGTGCTTTAAGGAGAGATCATTAGACCCAAATTTGGATTTCAGACAGCCTTTGGATGTCATCTTTCCCTGTTCCCTGAAAGAGCTGTCATCTCTAGGTTAAGAAATAACTAAAAAATACATTGTCAAGAGCAAGGCCTCCTCCACCAGCTCCCAGAAGATCCAACTGCTGCATGACAGACTAACATCATCACTTGAAAACTTTTCCCAAACATGGCTCCTCTGCATCATTTTTTTCTGGCCCAGGTGGGCACCAAAGTGCAGACACTGAAATGCTCCTGAATGCATCCCTTGGTTCCTTATTCCTGTGGTTGTGGTGGGATCTCTTACTGTATGTCGGGCTGATGTGAAGGTGCAGTGTGAGGTGCACTCAGGTGCAGTGTGAGGACGAGAAACTGCTCTCCCATGAGACATCTCCTTTGTGGCTCTTGGTGGGGATGTCTGGCTGATGGCTGCAAGATTTTGGTGATGGTTGCAGGTGGTTCTTGTTCAGGACAGCTCAGGCTGTCTCCTCACTCTGTAGCACCACATTCCTGTCTGGGCTGAGCAGAATTAGGGAACTGATGGATAGGTGAAGGTGGCTGAGCCTCCTCTGGAGAGGGGTCAGGGTGGCATCTGCTCCCAGTCCTGCTCAGACACTGGTGGAATGTGTTGAAAGGGAGAGATTTGGGTTCCCCCACTTTGGTACAGAATGGGCTGGAAACAGAGTATTTATCCAGGTGTTTCACTGGATGAATGATACTGGCAGTGAATGAACACTGATGACAACTGCAAGGACTTCACTAAAAACTCTCCTGGGAGCACGGTGCCTCTTCAGGTCCAGGAGCCTGCCCTTCCTGAGTCTTTGGGAATGTCCCTCCGACTGCCAGATGCAGAACCTGAGGAGGACAGGTACCAGAATGGGGGTGGGGGCGGGGGGGGATTAGGATATTTGTTATTACCAGGTAGTATTTTAGGAAGCTGTGGAAATCAGGAGAATGGTTCAGTTGCCCCATGATCATGGAATCACGGCATGGCCTGGGTTGGAAGGGATGTTAAAAATCATCCAGTGCCACCCCTGCCATGGGCAGGGACACTTTCCATTATCCCAGGGTGCTCCAAGCCCTGTCCAGCCTGGCCTTGGACACTTCCAGGGGTCCAAGGGCAGCCACAGCTTCTCTGGGCACCCTGTGCCAGGGCCTCCCCACCCTCACAGCCAGGAATTCCTTCCTAATATGTAATAATTCTGCTGCAGAGAACAGACATTTCCCAGCCCGTGTCAGTGCAGGATTGGAGGAGTTGATGCATCATCTGATGCATCACATGCATGGGATGTGAAGCCCATCACAACCACCCCAGAAGATGCAGATCTTGGAGGACTGTTTTCCTTCTGGAGTTACTTCTTATGGATCCAACCAGCCAGGCCCACCATCTCATGGACCCAGGCCAAGGACTACACTTGGTAGAAGGTGCTGCAGAGATTTCATATTCCCAGAGAAAGGGAGGCATCATCCAAGTGTTCTGTGCCTGGGTTTAGAAGAGAAAGATTGAAATGAATCTGCACAGAAAATGAATCTGCTTTACGTTCTGATTATTTTAGAACTACATCAAGCTCCTGACAGAAAAGATGCCATGGCTAATCCTGTCTTCGGATTAACTGGACCAGAGCTGGGAATTGAGCCAAAAAAACCCCAGAAACTCCTTCTACGACATGCTGGCTCACAGTTTGGGAACACCACACGCAGCTGTGCTCGGTGGGATGCTGGGCTGTCACTCAGCCGTTGGAATGCACTGCCCTGATCCCAGTTCCTTGGCAGACTTCCCAGGGAAAGAGGTCAGCAGGATAACAGGGCCCATTAAGTGGGTTTGGAGGCTGCCCTGCTAAACCACGTTTGGTTGGGGCTTGAGGCAGCAAAGCTCCAAGGAGGGAGCAGATGGAGTGGGAACATCCCACAGCACCACCAAACCCTGCCCATGTCCCCGTGCCAGGCACAGCACAGGGCAGGCAAAGCTCGGGAATTAACATTCCATAGGGAAAGCCAGTGGGCCTGGGGCTTGGGGCTTCTCGTGTGCCAGCAGAGAAATGCACGAGCTGGATGGGAGCTGTCTGGGCTCGGGGGCTGCCATCCTGCACAGCTTTCCTTGGCAAAGGCCCTCGGCTCCACCAGCAGAGCTGGCTCGGGGTTTTCCAGCTCAGTTAGCCTTTGTCTGGTTTATTGGGATTTGGGGCTAAAGTGCAGAGTCTTGTTACTTTAGAAAGTAAGTTTAGGAGGAAGAATATTCTGTTTGCCATTGGTACAGCAAAACCTGGATGGTTTTGGTTTACTCTGATGTCAAATAAGTTTTCTCTTTTTTTTTTTATAACCTCTTTTTTATTTTATGCAAACCCCTGCTCAGAATAAATAAACCAAAATAATCCATCTCAGAGAATTCCCTCTCCCTCTCCACATCCCCATTTTTTTGCTGGTTTTGTTTTATTTTAATTTCTGTTTGGTTTTACTTTGTTCTACAAAGAGCGACTGGCAAAAAGCTGGGGTTTTCAGAGAGGGTTGTAAGGATTTTTTTAAGCCCATACCTGGCAATTCCCTGCAGGCTCAGGGAACCCAACCCCAGTTCATCTATTCCTCCTTTCTCAGGGGTTGAAATTCCCTTTTCCTCCACACCTGCACTGAGCTGAGCAAAGGAGCAATTGGATGGTTAGCTGGTGACTAAAGGAAATGAGGAAAAAACATGATGCTGATATCATTAAAGAATTGAAAAAATAATTTTAAAAACCCCTTAGAGATGAACTGGATAAATCTCTTACAATTCTGGCATTTCTTGAGTAATTTTCAGCTAATAAGTCCAACTGAAGGAGGTTTTGAAATGAAACATCACTTCAAATGAAAAATAGTCAGAGCTTGTTTGTTCTCAAAGTGCCAGATTGACACAAACACTAAAAACCCCTAAAATGTTTATGTTCTTATTTTTTCCAATTAACATCTTAAATTTACAGCATGTATTAGTACTAAAGTAATTTAGCTTTTTTACACTGGAAAAATTGATTCCCTCTCCCTTTTTCCAGACTGACAGAGCTTTACCTTCTCCTTATTACAGTCTTATTCTGCTGCCAGATTTCAAACAAATCACAGACTTAGTGTTAAAAAGTAATCAAAAGGAAGGAGCACCCAATAAAGCTGTTTGCTCTGATGAAGTGAGGCCGTTGCTTTGCACATGAAAGTCAGCATTTTGAGTAAACTTGAAAATAGCCTTTTTTCCTGAGTCTTGCCTCCAAATCAATATTTCAGCCAAGGATGTGTCTCCAATGCTGAGCAGCACGTGTGGCACTGGCTGCCACAACCTCTCCAATGGCTCCTTCTCCACCCTCCCTTGGTTGCATGGTGGCTACAGCAATTCAGAGGTGTTTGGAGAGCAGCGCCCTGCATTCCCCTAATCCTGTCCTTCATTAAAAACTTCTGTGTTGGGGAAGTTCAAGATGACAGTGCTGAAGGGATGGAATTGAGGGATAGCACAGGGAGGCCCTTTCAGGACATTCCCAGCTGGGGAACTTTTTGCCAGATACCACAGAGAGCATTATGGAACCAGTTTAGACTCTGAACTTCTGGATATCTAAAACTAAACCAGAAACCCCACCCTCAGCTCCTCTGCTTCCATCCTTTTGTTGGAGATAGTGGCAATGCTCTGTTTTCCACAGAGATTGTAAAGATCATTGCAGTCTTCAAGTGTGGGACAGAGAACAGAGAAGAGAAAGGCAGAATGAGTTCTCCTCATGCATGGGGGACAAGAGGAGGAATAATAGGTTTAAGCTGTAGGAAAAAAGATTTAGGTTTGATGTGGAAAACCACCTAGAAAAGTTTGACACAGCTGGAGCCAGAGGAAGCAACACACAGACCATGGGACAGCACAGGGCCCTGGTCGCTCCACACACATTACATGGGGCACATCTGTGGGGATGGGACACAGCTCCCTGGGAGCAGGAGAACTCACACCTCCCTGGGAGCAGGATAGGGCACCTTCCCAGGAGCAGAATAACACACAGCTCCCTTGGACTGAGCATTTCTGGAGCACTCAGAGCGGTGCCAGACTCCAGCATTTGGCTGAATGTTCTCCTCTGGCAAATGACAAAGCTGTTTCTACCTCTGGAGGTGAACAGGAGCTGCTGTGCCTGAAAGGGACCTGTGTTGTCACCCAGGTGACATTTGTGACCAGTGTAAGCAAGTGATGGCTCTGATGGGTGTGGAGCAGTCCAGCCCTGAACGAGTTAAATGTTTCCTGCTGAATTCCTGGGCTGCTATATTTTATTTCTGTTTCCCTCCAGTGGAAAACCTGCTTCTGAAATAATTTACTGGACATTGACAGAATGTTTCTTTTCCTCCTTAACATAAAAAAATTTGGGAGGTAAGAATTAATCTCGTGTGTAAGTCACAAGTTTGGCACGGAAGCCATCCAGCTAAGTCTGGGCTCAAAGTGCCTTTCTCAGCTTTAGTCCTTGAGCTGGAAAGCAGAGTGCAGGCAGCAGTGCCAGTCTGGAGCACACACACAGGAAATCTCTCCAGGTCTGATCCCTCTTCCTCACTGCAGCAGGAACAGGCAGAGACAGCTTGGGCTGGTGCCTTTGGAAAGCTTGAAAGAGGAAGGACTGTTCAAGGAACCGACAAACCTGGTACCTCAGAGCTCTGGGCTTGTGGCCTTTGATGAATTTGCTCAGTCATCTCGGTGTGAAGGCTCTGCCAGGTACGGAAGTGCTCAGAGAACACAGGCTTTGAAAAACCACCAAGCCCCAGCACAGGCAGGAGCTCCAGGGGTGCAGAGGAGCTGCCTTTGCCCCATCCCCACAGCCACCTCCTCAGCCATGGGACCCGCAGCCCACAGCAGGCCTGGAGCCTTTTGCAGCCTTTAATAGATTGAATCCCATTAAAGCAGCCGCTCCCCACGGCAGCAGAGCACGGACACCCCTTCAGGGCTGGTGTCACCAGGGCCAGGAGAGGCCACTCCCGAGGCAGGCTCGCCTCAGTCAATCATCCCCGCAGGGGCCAGCCCCTCGGCTGGTAGGCCGGTGCTGAGCCAGGCCCGGCTGCAGCCGGCAGCGCCGAGCTCCAGGCACAACATCTCCCCGTCCACAGGGAGCTGTGCCTCACTGGGGCCCGGGGGCAGCAGGGGAGTTTTTAACCCAGGGGTTTCTGAGGTACCCTGAGGGCTCAGGGGTTTCTGTGGCCGGAGCAGCACGAGCGTGTCTGGGTGCAGGTGGAAGTGTTTGGCTCTGCAGGGAAGGAGGACCCTCCCTCTCGGTGTTCAGTCAGCCCTCCCTGCTGGGCTTTAGAGGGCACGGGGAATGCTCCCACACCCTGAGGGCACGGGGAATGCTCCCACACCCTGAGGGCACGGGGAATGCTCCCACACCCTGAGCGCACGGGGAATGCTCCCACACCCTGAGCGCACGGGGAATGCTCCCACACCCTGAGCGCACGGGGAATGCTCCCACACCCTGAGCGCACGGGGAATGCTCCCACACCCTGAGGGCACGGGGAATGCTCCCACACCCTGAGGGCACGGGGAATGCTCCCACACCCTGAGCGCACGGGGAATGCTCCCACACCCTGAGCGCACGGGGAATGCTCCCACACCTTGCTCCGGACCTGCCCTGCCGGGTGGGATCCCACTCCCAGGGTGTCCAACCCCAGCTGGGATTTTGGCAGCTCTGTGCTGGGAGTGGGGCTTATACAGCGGATTTTGCCTAAATAACCATTGGGCCTGCCTGAGCCAAGGAAGACACAGAAAGAAAGGAGAGAGTTCCATCCCTTTTGAGAGAGGGGAGGAAGAATAGGGGGTGTTTTAACCCTTCCTGAAGAGCAGTTTCCTCAGCAGGACTCTGACAGCAGCCCCTTGGTGGCAGGATGGGGGTGCCTGGTTTGTCTGGTCGGGACCTTGATCCTGTCCCATCCCAGTGTCCCTGAGCCACAGGATGTCACCACAAAGCATCCAGAGGCAGGACAGAGACCCCAAAGCCCCTGAAAACACGACCTGGGGAAGATTCTCCTCCCAAACTCTCCACTCAATCCAGGCTCAGCTTCCAGAAGCATTGCCTGGGGCAGGACCCAGCTTTGGCTCCTCCACAGAAACAGAGTTTTCTCCTCACAGGTACATCCTGCCAGCCAAGCCAGTTGCCTCAAGGATTATCTATGGCAGAGACAGAAAGACCTTCTCATTCCCAAGGGAAGCAAAAGGAAATACTTTAATTATCAGCCAAGTCCAACAAAGCAAATACATCCAGGTTAATGAGCATCCCAGTGGCACACACCTTATCTAAGCAGGTAGATATTTCCTCCCTAATTGAAAAGAAAAGCTGTTCACTAGGCAAAAGTTCTTTTAGGGACTTGCTTTATACAATTAAACTGCTAATGAGGCTGCTTAGTCCTCCCTACTTTTCTTGCAGTATCTTCTCAGTGAGGCACCCCCATGTTCCCAGGGACCAGTAGACAAACAGGGGCAAGTTTCATTCCTCGGAGGCAGCTGATGGAATCTGGGGGGCTCAAGGCTGGCAGGGAGGGGGTGGCAGGACCCTTTCCCTCTGGGGATCAGGGTTCCAGCTGCAGGCTCTGATTTCTCTGCTCTCTCTTGTATCCATGAATCCAGCTAGAGCTGCTTGTGTCTAAACTCTTTCTTGGGGTGAACATCGTTTTTTCCAGTGCCAGCTGTTTAACACACAGGTACTGTAGGTATCTGTAGCCATTCCTTGGGAGCCTCCTTCCCACCTCAACTGCTGGGCAGCGCCTGCTTCTCTTTAATGCAGTGCTAAAGGAGATGGGTACAGGGGCAGGGCCCTCTGCTGTCTAATCCCTTCAATGCTGTGAGCCACGGAGCATTCCTACCTTTCCAGAGTGAAAACAAACCAAAAAATAATTTCCTTTAGCCTAAAACTCAGAACCGGGATTTCCAGCCTAGCTGAAACCAGGAATTTTCTATTGCCCCTGCAATGAGGCTCCTGCCTTACCCAGAGGAGGGTCCTGGTTGGGTTTGAGGTTCAGCAGGAACCTTGCAGTGTAAGTTTCTTATTCTGCCAAGCACTGAGGCTCCCGTGGATGTGACTGGGCTTGCAAGTGCTCGAACTCTTCAGGGAAATTGCTTGTCATCCTTGGCTGCTTTACAGCTGTAAACATCACAAAGACAAAGGTGTTGGAGTGCTGTACTCAGATTGTACCTGCTCTTGCTCATAGTTAACAGGAGATGGACTGCAGAAAAATAACAATTCACTGTTTTCCTCTTCTTTTTCCCCCCTGACTGGCAGTGAAATCTTTGCTATCTCCCACACCCACTGCTTTCATTATTTTATCAATGCTCAGCACTGCCACAAAAGTGATGGAAACACAGGACGGGCTTTATGAGCCACCACCAGGCATGGCTACAGATCTAATTATAGATTCCTGAAATTTGCATTAAAGTGTTTGGAAGCCTTGTGGAAGGGCAGAACACGACTGTACTAAATAGGAACCACAGCAGCCTCTTGCCCAACGTTTTGTAGCTTAAGTAGAGAAGGCAAGAAAAAGATGGGGATTAATTAACTGGTACCAATTATGTTGTGCAGGAGGAGAATGGAGACAAGGGGAGTTCAGGCTGAGTCTGTCCCATGGATCTGTGGTGCAGCCAAGAGGAGAGCCTGGCTGGAAGGCAAATGGTTCGTCTGTCTGGTCACTTCATGCCATGTTCTTCCCACGGTCCAGAATACCAAGAGAAGGAATTTATTAAATATGGAATCTCAGAATGGTTTGGGTTGCAAAGGACCTTAAACCCACCCAGTGCTACCCCTGCCATGGCAGGGACACCTCCCACTGTCCCAGGCTGCTCCAGCCCTGTCCAGCCTGGCCTTGGGCACTGCCAGGGATCCAGGGGCAGCCACAGCTGCTCTGGGCACCCTGTGCCAGGGCCTCCCCACCCTCACCACGTTCCCAAAATCCCATCTCACTCTGCCCTCTGGAAGTCTGAAGCCACCACTCCTCTGTGCTTCCTGGCTCTCTCCAAAATCCGAAGAAAACCCATGCACAGGTTCCAGAGCTCAGGGATATGTGGAAACAGGGAAACACACCTGAGAAAAGTGACAGTGGAGGCAGAGAAGGACAGAGGAGGGACAGAGGAGCCAGAGGCAGCTGCTGAAGGAGTCCCTTTGCTAAAAATCAGCAGATAATCAGCACATCTAATCATGTGTGATGGGCTCCATCTCCTTGGCTCTTCAGAGCCGGCAAATCTCTGCACTGCTATTGATTTTCTGTCTGGCCCCTCAGGGATGGTGCTCACTGAAGATAAGGGCTTCCCCCTCGGGCTGCAGCTGAAGGAGGCAGGGAAGGCTCTCACTGCTGGAGCAGAAGCTCCTCCTGCTCAGAGCTTGCTGCAGAAAGAGGAATCGTGTGCAAAAACCTGCTTGTCTGGGGAGTTTGTGTCTACCCAGCAACGCAGCAGGAAAGACTGATCCTGCCCTGAGCATCATGACAGGGACTGATGGCCCGGGACTTGGGAGTCGGCTGGCTTGGGGTTGCAGGTGCCATCACTACATGCTGGATGTCACAGTTCACTCTGGCTAAATAAAAAGTTACTCTGATTCAAAAGCAAGAAAGGGTCTGTTTCTTATTTATAGAGAAAAAATTTGTTTGTTTCAATTTAATGGAAATCCTCCATGTCCTTTTGATGTAAAAAAAAGTTGACATTTTTCTAATGGGAAAAAACTTGTTGTCAAAAGAATTGCACTCATTTTACTCCACCTCGACGAGCCCTTGTCACTCCTTGTGAGTTTGTTTTACACTTGACAGGAGCAGGAGACGGAGGCACCAGCAGTGCTGGGCCACTGCCCTTTCCTGTCCCCTTCCCTGTCTTGGCTCCGCCCTGCTCGGGCAGGAATCTGGCTGTCTGGGGCCAGGAGAAAAATCCCTGTTAGACCCCCGGGTTCATCCCCAGAGCTGCTCACACCACAGGCTTTGGGGTCCCTCTCCTCAGGTATCACTTCATGTAGTCTACGAACCAGCTTTTAACAGGTCAATAGCCAAAATTGGGCTTGCTGCCTTTATTCCTGCCAAGAGGCCTGGAGTCACCTCACCGAAGCTGGGAGCTGGGAGGGAAGGCTCAGTGGGGGTTAACAGCTGCAGGGGGATTTTCCACCCCAAATGCTGCCTGGGGGGGCTCTGGAGTGGGAAGATTTAGGAAAGGTGGTGGGAACAGCACACACCTGCCATCCCAGAGGTGAAGGGTGGAGAGAGTCAATCCCATGGAGGAGCCGCTGAGAAAGGGAGCTGGGAAAGGGGCTCAGCCTGGAGCAAAGGAGGCTCAGGGGGGACCTTGTGGCTCTGCACAACTCCCTGACAGGAGGGGGCAGCCGGGGGGGTCGGGCTCTGCTCCCAGGGAACAGGGACAGGAGGAGAGGGAACAGCCTCAGGCTGGGCCAGGGGAGGCTCAGGGTGGACATCAGCAGGAATTTCCCCATGGAAAGGGTGGCCAGGCCTTGGCAGGGGCTGCCTAGGGAGGGTTGGAGTGGCCACCCTGGAGGTGTCCAAGGAACACCAGGAGGTGGCACTGAGTGCTCGGGTCTGGGGACAAGGTGGGGATTGGGCGCAGCTTGGACTCCATGGGCTTGGAGATCTTTTCCAACTTAATGATCCTGGAATTCTGGGGTTCCCTGATCCAAATCACTCCCTTGTGCACCACAGGAATGCCGTGCTGTGGGGTGTTTGTTCTGGGATATAAACCACATCCCTGGGATATGTGGAGAGGGAAGAGGCAGTGTCCTCTGTCTCCTCCAGCAAAATGTGAGAGAGCATCTGGGAAAACTGTGGGATTGGTAGAAATCACCTTCTCTTTAATCTTTCATGAGCAAACACAAGGATGCCTCGGGGAGGTGCATATTAATGACGTATTAAAGCTATATAAAACGGGCCGTGCAACAGGTACTGCACTCCTGGGCTCCCTGGGATTCACTTTACCAGGAGGTATTTACAGCAGTGTCTTGTCCTATTATGCAAACAGCCTTTGTGTCCCCATTTCAGAATGTGCAATGTTCCCATGCTTGGCAGGAAGGCTGCTCTGTGCTGAAAGAGTCAGATAAAACATTGGGTGATATTCCTGGGCTATTTAAGTGGAAAAACTCCTCAGAGGTGTTGCTTTTCTCATAGCCCAAATGCATTTTCTCTTGCATGGTTGAAAGCACAAATTGTGTTTAATCCTACCCCGACAATTCCTCATATCTCTATGCCCTGAGCAAGCCAGGAATAGCAAACTTGCACTCATCCTTTTGAATTCAGCTCCTTTTGGATTAGTGACTTGTTTGTGGATTCTCTCCTGAAGTACTTGGGTGTATTTGCTAAATAATCTGGACAAACTTCAGCTCTGGCAGGGAGTTATCGGCTCCCCAGCTGCCCCTGCCAGGAAAGGGGCTGGGAATGTACACTCCGGATTACAGGGCTGCCAGCTCTGTTGATTTCATTATGAGTCTTGCAAAACTTCATGTTTCCCTAAAAGCCTCAGCTCCTCAGCTGAAATGTGAACCTGCCCACTGATGTCATTACAAAGCTCTGTGCTCCGAGCTGCAGAGGAAGGGTGGAAAGGGCGACTGAAAAGGCTGAAAATCCAGCCAGAATATGAAAGGGACTCGTGGTCACTGAAATCTCCTTGCTTTAAAGGCAAATCTCATTATTTTGTGGATAACTGGCTGGCTTTTTTGGACTTGTGGAGGGTCAGAGAGCTGAGCCCCTCCCCAGGCAGGCACAGACACAGACACAAGTATGGCCCAGCAAAGCCTGAGTGTGTTGAGATGTCATCAGGAGAGAGCGGTAGGGCTCATGTGCTGCTTTTCCATAAATCCCTTGGAGCTGCCAAATGCTCTGCTGCTCGTCCAGCCCCTGCTTGGGCTCTGCCCACCCTCTGCTCCCTCTCTGAATTCTGCAGTGCTCACATCCATTGTCTGAGCAAGATCTTCCTTGCAGGGTCTGGTTCCAGGTGTGTCTGAACCTTAGAGGTGAAACTCCATGTTCATCCCTGGAGATCTTGGTGTCTTGGGGTTCTCTTTCTCTCTGTCCCCAACATGTGGAGAGCCAGACAGAGCAGGTATTTGACAAAATACAATGTGAACACCTGCAAAGCCAGTGCCCAGCCTGTGCCAGGTGCTGCAGCCCTGGCTAAACCAGCTCGGTGTGTTTAGAGAAAGTCTGAGGGTGTGTGAGAAGATGGGTGGAGAAGCACAACTGGTGCTTTAATGCCAGATGGTAATCATAGGATGTCTTCTGGATGTGCCTTGGATGGCCGGAAAGCAAGAATCCCTGCCCTGCACTTCCCAACGCTGCTTCCCGGCCCCTCAGCGGGAGCTCAGCAAGAGAGAAAATGTCCAAGCAGGGTGGTTGTGATGTGTCACAGCCATCGCTGCTCAGTCAGGAGGGATTGTGGAGATGCCAGCAAGAGGTTTTGTCTGTGGAACTGTTTGGATTGATATAAAGCACTGGGATTTGCGCTTCCAGGATGCAGGAGTGCCTGGAAATGGTTGTTACGGCAAACAGGGCAGGCAGCGGGGCCTGGCAGAGGGAGAGAGTGTTGGAAAGAAAGTGGTTCGCTTCCTGATGCTGCATTCAGTGGGGTCAGGAGCTGGGAGAGGCAGGAGTGCTGCCTGTCCAGACTGCATCCCAAACTGGATATAGGTATTTTCTGGCAGGTTTTCACCCCAAAGAAGTGCAAAGATGCACCTGGGCCAGACGCCAAAATCCTTCAGGTCTTGTCAAGTGACTCTGTGGTGAAGGAACCTGAGCTGCCCCCTGGATGCAGGACTGGCCAGGATGAAGGATCTTCAGGCTGTGGCCTCAACAAGCACTGGAGGACTCTGGAAATACCTCCCGGGTTTTGTCTCCTGAGAGCTGGGCCTCTTCGTGGTCTGGGTTGTGTCCCAGCTTTTTCACTTGAGCTGCTGCTTTAACCTGTAACAAAACCTCTGCCAAGCCATAGCAAGGGAGAGCCTGGATGTGGTGGGACAATGAGCAAACAGCCCATCCAAAGGGAGAACTGGTCAGGAGGAGATCACCGAGTCTCTTCCACTGGAGGAAGGAGCAGATATTTTTAAAAGCAGCTGTGTTTCCATAGAAACCCCGGGAAAGGGTCCTGCAATCCTGTGGGGGAAGGGTGGTTTTCATCCAGTCCAAACAGCTGCCAAGAGGTTCAGTGCTGAAGGAGATGCAAAGCCCCTGTCCCACAGCTGAGCCGGAAGGGGAAGTTACTTTTCTTTTTTTTAACCAAAGCTTTCCCAGCTGCATTTCAGTAGCTGCCTTTTTCCTCCATGTTCCAGGGGTGATGCTGTGCCTTGCATGGTGTCCATGGCCTGGTTTTTGGGCAGAAATGAGCTCGATATCTGTGGAGAATCAATTCCAGCCTCCCCTGTTCCTCCTCCGGCCTGGGTGTGGGTTAGGACTGGGATGTATCATACAGCTGCTGGGCTTATTATTACGGGTCTGCGAACATGTGCAGCAGCCTGGGGAAACTTCTGCTCTGCCTTGGTCTGACCATAAGCCAAGGGGACTTTCTGAAAATTAAAAAGACACAGTTTAACCCCCCTGCCCCATTCCTACCGTGTGTTCAGCGCTCTGAAGAACAGCTTTGTGCCAGGATCGGGGTGAGGGATTGGACTTGCAGCATTCACCAGGGTGAGATGATTCCCAGCTTCCTAGAAATGCTTCAGCTGAAGCTCAGAGACAGTGAATGACTTGCCCGTAGACAAACAGTGGGGGACTGGGGACAGTGGGCAAAAATCTTATTTCTTCTCAGACTGGATGATATCAGGCCTCTGCTCTTTGTGGGCCACAGCAAACAGTGCTGCCCTCCAGTCAGGCCGGATAATCCTTCCAGGCTTAAGTGGAAAATGTCAGCTCACCAAATCAGCAACACTGTCATCGTTTGAAATTGGTCGCGAAGCCAATCCAGTTTTGCTCTCACTCTTTAGCACCCCATAGCAGGGCAGGGATGATAATGAACTGCACTGCACTTGACCCTAATAATTCAATTTTCTGCCTTAGTGAAGCATAAGAGCCATATTTTGAAAAACTCATCATAGTCAGGGTACCTTTGGCCTGGGAGTCCAGGATTAGAGACTTAAAGTGAAACTGCCCTAGAGTGGTAAAACCATTGGCTCTCCGTGACTGACTATAGGACAGGAATGCTTTGCACATGAGATCCTTGCTGGATGTAAAAGCAGTTTTTGCTGGAGAGATTAAATGTTTTTCCCATTCAGGGCAGACGAGAACACATGAAAATTGACATTCTTGACAAAACTAAATTTCTCTTCATCCACAATCAGACTTTCTGTTTAAATAGCTCTGAAGATTTCACTTCCAACTTCAAATGAAGAGAGAGACGGGAGGATTTGATTCACGCACCTTGACACTGAGAGCACCTTGATCTGGGTCTGAAATTATATTTCATTTTCCAAATGCTTCACAGAAAAGTCCTTTCAAGTCTGAAGAGAAACATTTTGACTTAAAAGGAGAGTTGTAAATGTTCCATCTTGGCAGTTTCCGCTTCCCCACTCTGTTTTCCATATAAATTCTTGTATGAAAGGGATTTGGAGTTCTGCACTGGACTCTTTCTGACCAAGTGTTTCCCTGAACTCCCAGCCAGACCCCCAGACTGTAAAGGGCTTTCCAAGGCAAGTGCATTTGCAGTACAGAAAATTGCACAGATTTGACACTGGCAATGGTGAATAAAATCCTTTATACACTTGTTAACTCTGGGAGAAGAAATGAGTTAAGCTCATTTGTCTCCTTCCTGAGATGAATTTTTCATTTTCTTTTCCAAGCCGTTGACATTTGTGAAATGATTTTCTGGTGTTTGTTCAGTCAATAAAAACTGTGGCTGGATTTGGAGTCAGCACAAAGACCTGCCTGGCACCAGCCCTGCACAGGGGGATGTGCACTGGGTTATCACAAAATCCCTGATTCTTATCTCATTTGGATACACTTCGGGTATTGGCTTTTTGTGTCTGTGTCAGAGCTGTCAGTGAGGCTGGGAATGGTGGCTGATGAATTCTGCCTGTCTCCACCTCTGGAAAACACAACACAAACAGCTTTGGAGCTGTAAGGGAATCATCAGCAGCCTGACAAAAACCACCAAACTCCTCAGTTTAAACTCACAGCCACTAATTCACACCAAACTTACATTTCACACAGTCTGACAGGCCAGCCTGAGGCTCCATGGCCTGGGAAGTCTTTGGGCTGAGTAAATCATTGAATCATGGAATATCCTGACCTGGAGGGGACCCCCAGGATCACCCAGTCCCACCCTGGCCCTGCCCAGACACCCCAACAGCCCCACCCTGGGCATCCCTGGCAGCGCTGCCCAAACGCTCCTGGAGCTCTGGCAGCCTCGGGGCCGGGACCATTCCCTGGGGAGCCTGGGCAGTGCCCAGCACCCTCGGGGGGAAGAACCTTTCCCTGATATTTAACTTAACCCTCCCTGGTACAGCTTCAGCCTTTCCCTGGGTCCTGTCCCTGTCCCAGGGAGCAGGGATGTAGATCCAGAGAACTGGATCCTAAACTATTTTTCAAATTTCAAAGTTTAGTTGCCACTTTGTAAAAAGGGGGAGAAAAGTCTCCTGTGACATCTCAAGCATCCTGTAGAACAGAGAAATAATTTCCTTCTTCCATGGGCACATCTCCAAACCTGAGATGATAAGTCTATTTTCCAGCAAACCTTGGACAGGACAACCTGGTCTCATGGAAGGGATCCCTGCCCTTGGCAGGGGGTTGGAATGAGAGGATCCTTAAGGTCCCTTTCAACCCAAACCATCCCATGAGTCTGTGATCCTTTGACTTTTCCTGCAAATTGAGTAAAGCAGTGATTTAACAAATAAATAAAGCTTTCTATTGGCTCACGCTGTCAAACAGGGATGAATTAAAAGGAAAACTGTTCCTTTAAACTTCACAGTGCTTAGAAATTGTGGGATCTGCCTCTGTACCCTTTGAATGGGAAAGGGAAAGTGGAGGACAAGGGAGGAAATCTAATGAGCTGTCAAACACTGAAAGAATTAATACGTATGGATCATTCTTATCGGCCTGACCCAGGCTGCCACAGAATTCATTGGGAGTCTCAGCACTGATTTCTGACGATGCCAGGCTGAGGAGAAGAGGAATAGAAGAGGAATGGATTGACTTTGGGAAGTCAGTGGGGATCTATCGACTTGTGCTGCTAAAAACCTGCCCGTCCTCACTGCGTCAGAGCATGGGGCTGGGGAGGGAGCAGCCTTTAATTAGGAATGAGGCAGGTTCGAACTCCATACTCCTATCTCCCCCTAATTAATCCCAGGATTAATTTTAAAGCTTATTTTGTTCTTTCTGAAAGTTTTTATTCCAGAGATGCCCTTTGCTGCAGCCGAGGAGAGCTGTACAACACTGCCTGCAAAGGGCTGCTTGGAGAAGGGGAGGAGGCAGCAAAGAGAGCTGAAATGCTCATTTTTTAAACTGCTAAATAGCTAAATAAACTTGACTGCCACTTGCCAGCCTGTGCAGGGATGTTTCAGTGTGTTTGTGGAGGGCATTCAGGTGTTTGGGGACATCTCATCTGTGATGAGATGAAGTAAAACTTGCCATCTGGAGAGAAAATCTGCTTCCTCCTTGCTGTGGCTGAGGTCGCAGCTGCTCCACATGTGCTGCCAGCAGAGTTTGCTTCCTCAGACACCCCCTGCTTGGTGATCTGTGTTTATCAGTGAGGGAGGGCTTGTTTTGATCAATCTGATCTGGTTTGGGTGAGGGGTTTGCTTTTCCTGCAGGGAAAGTCAGGCTGATTGAAAATAGTCTGAGTTATGGGTTCCGGGAGCTACCCCAGGACAATCCTTCCCTTGCTGGCTCTTCTGGTCTCACTGCCCTGAGATAATTAGTGGCTCTTTGAGTTCTTTTGTGAATTGGTGAGAAATGCAGCTTTTTGCTCCAGCAGAGTTTTCCACTGACTTGGTTGCCAGGGGAAGCTCGAAACTGAGACCCAGGAACGATGGGAAAGTTGAAGTACCAGAAAACCAGTAAGAGAAGCTAAGATTTATTCACCAGTCTGGTGTCCTAGGAACACTCCTGTTGCTTGTTCCATACCCTGACCATCTCTTTGCCCCTTGCCCCTGAGTTTTGAGAAGGAGAAGGAGCTCTGCTTGTCCCTCTTGGAGCACAGGGCAGGGGAAGTAGTGTTTGCTGTGACTTGCATCAGGAGATTGCACATATGCAGCTCATCCCTCACTAGAAAACAAGGAGTACAGGAGCTGAGGATGTTATTTTGGTCAGAAAAAGGTTTCAATGGAGAAAATAAAACCCCTTTTTTAATGCTGTAGTAAGGAGGTTTCACACTCTGGTCTTGCAAGTGTAACAGAAGCTCTAATGGGATCTCCAGCTTCCTGCCAAGCCTCGGGATTTGGCATCACCCCCTTTCATCAATATGCAACTAATGACTCCAGCCATTAAATCATCCCAGGTGCCTTTTCCTGCTGAGTACGAGGAAAAGACCTGTAATGGCTATTTTGGGGGTGTGTGTCTGTTTGTCTGGAAGGACTTGGAGCTTAGAGGGATTAATGTTCCCAAATAAATTACACTGGAAATATTTTAGGTGAGTGGTTTCCTTCCCTGCAGTTGTGTCCTTGTGGCATTGCTGAGGTGGCTCCCTGGTTGTCCTTCCCTGTCCTTCTCCTGCCCTTTTTGTCCTGCCCTGCCCTGCTGGAGCACAGCAGGACTTTGCTCTTGGTGTCTTCAGGAACTGCTGAAGGTGTGAGAGATCCCCTGTATCTGCAATATGGGTGTGGCCAGCTCTCCTGACATCCCAGGATTTCTTGACAAAGACCCAAACACACCCAGGAATTGTCAAAGGCTCTCCGTTACCATTTAACAAAGCAATGTGTTGATGGTGCAGCAAAAATTCCCATATTTTTGTCAGCTGAGTCATCCAAGTGCTTGTCTTGACTCAGGGCTGGATTTCTTCTTTCCACCCTTGGGAAGCAGATGACACTCAGCATCTTTTCTTTCCCTGTTTTGATTCCAAAGAATCACCTTTCAAATGAGAAGATTCATCCTGGAGAGGTCCTGGCTTTGCTGAAGGTCTAGTTTAAGGAGGATGCCTGAGCACGAGGCTCCATGTCTGTGCTGCTCGTTCCTTCCAGCTCTGCCCTCTGCTTTGAGGGGTTTATTCCCACAGTTTTCCCAAGGCTCTGGCCTTGGGAACACTTTGGGATGTGTTTTATCTGCTCAGGGACACAGAGCTGGAATCAAGCATAATTAAGTCTCTGCACAGGTTTAAAACTGTTTTTTCACTCAGTGCAAGAGGCCGGAATTCAGAACTGATCCATGCATTTCCTGATGCATAACCTGAATTAACTCTTTTAGATGCTGCTGCTGGAAAAAAATAGCTTGTCCCATCTGCTTAAGGGATTATTTTGGTACAGAATTATACAAAAGATAAAGAAATGCTGCTTTAAAGGGCTTTTTCACAGAAAGCTTTAGGGTTTCAAAATCACTTTGGGAATATCTACCCTGATCTGAAGGTAATCTCATTGTTTCATCTCTACTTCTAAATATCACTCTACACATGGTCAAGAATGTTTGTTTGTTTGTTTTCCTTTGAAGTGAAATGAGATTCATTGAAATCTGCAATGAACCTCAAAGTGTATGGTCTCCAGTTCTGATCAATGGATGTTCAGAGAACAAGGAAAATATTATAAAGAATAAAATTCTTCAACTGCTTCCCTTGCATCTCCAGCAATGGGGTTTGTGTTAATGCTGGGATTCTTGTCAATGCCTCACTGGGAGACTCGTTTTCTCCCTGAGAATGCCTCTAATGGCTTTTTTAAGAAGCACCCGAATAGCTAAAGAATCATCCAGATCCTGCTGAAGCATTCCAAATGGGCTCTTTTGGAAAAGGAGACAAGGATTTATGGCTGGGGAGTACTTGTTGCACTGAGTGTGGAGAACTGTGGCTCCAATAACAATGAGATTTATGGCTTCCAATCCATCAGAGCCTGAGCTGCACGAGAGCTTTTTATGACTGGAACTCTGTCAAGACAATACAGGCACCTGGAGGTGAAGGCTCTATTTTCATGAGTAAAAGTTACAATTGAACAGTTTTCATTGTCAGAAAAGATTCCTCAATCAGCTGTATATTAAAGGGAAAACCAGTTCTCCCAGAGGGTTTCTTGGGAGGGAAGTACAAGCTGAGGGCAGCAAGGCTGGGGGATGTAATGGAATCAAAGGATGGTCTCAATTTGTGTTTCCAAAAGGTTCTCCATTGGGTTTGACACCTCTTTCAGTGGCTGCCAAGCAGGTGCTGTGCTGGGTCATGGAATCATGGAATATCCTGACCTGGAGGGGACCCACCAGGATCACCCAGTCCAGCCCCTGGCCCTGCCCAGACACCCCAACAACCCCACCTGGGCATCCCTGGCAGCGCTGCCCAAACGCTCCTGGAGCTCTGGCAGCCTCGGGGCTGGGACCATTCCCTGGGGAGCCTGGGCAGTGCCCAGCATCCTCTGGGGGAAGAGCCTTTCCCTGATCTCTAACCTGACCCTCCCTGACACAGCCCCAGGTTGTGCTCATTGGGGCCCAAGGCTCACTATGAGCACAGGAAAGCATCAAGGTGAGCCCATGTCAGGGGGTGGAACTGGAGGGTGTTTAAGGTCCCTTCCAGCCCAAACCATCCTGGGAGTCTGTGATATAATTTCTAATAGTAAGAAAAAATAGCTGCCCTCAAATCCCTTTCCTGCTGGAATCCTTGTGACTGTTGTTGTATGTCAGGTGCCCTGCACCCCCTTCCCCTCCTGAGCTCTGGGTATCCCTGCTGGAGCTCTTGGCTGCTCTGGATTTCCAGGTCGCTGTTTCTGCCTGCAGGAGCTTCCAAGCTGGTTGTGTTCAGGTCTTGTCTCTTCCCTGCTCACACTCTGCTGAGAGGGAGCATCACCTTCGTCCCAACCCAAAAACACTTCCAAGAAGTGAGGTCAGCCTGCACTGCCCCAAATCCAACAGCTCCCCCTTTCCCAGTGTTTCCCAAGCCCCAGCTCAGTGTGTTTGGAAGCAGACTGTGCCCTGAGCCACTGCCTTCCTGTCGTGATCCTGCCTTGCCTTGACTCCCATGACTTTCTTTTCTTGACTCCAGGGTTCCTCTCATCTTGATGCAGATATCCAGGTCTGAAGGAGTCATTCTGGGCTTGCTTTGTAGTTTTTGAGGAGTGAGACGCTCCTAGAGGGAAATTCATCTTCCCTACCCTCCATCCACTTCCTGAGAGAGACATCTCTCACCCTTCAGGGCTGCTCCTTCTCTCTGATAATTACAAAGGTGCCTACTCAGACCTGGATGGGTTTTGTTTGGCTCAGCCAGAGCAGATAAATGTCCCCACCTGTACAATTAACCAAAAAAACCCCACGCCAGTTCTACACACGATGTTGAGTAAAAGGACGGAAAATGTACAAATGAATTCCCAGAGGTGCAGTTTAAAGTACACTCCACTCCACTTAAGTCTAAAGTTATCCTAAATAATTCCTCCTGGCAGTTTAATGGTGAGGATTTTGCTGTAATGCTTTCTCCCTGACATTTGCAATGACCCAGTTTACTGTTTTTACAAATAACAACTTGTCTTAATTTTCTCTTTGAAGTAGCAAGGAAGAGAATAAATGGGTGAAATCCAAACCTGGTAACCTTGCTGGATATTGTAGGTCAATAAATTATCTTCATGCACAGCTTAGTGTTCTAGGTTTCCACTTGAGTGGATGAGGGCTCTTTAATGCTTGTTAAAATAGCAGAGATAAGTGATTGCAGTCTGAGGATGGGAAACATTGAATAATGCAAAGATCTGTGGATTTTGTGATTTTCCTTGGCTGGGGGAGAAAAATCCTTTGATTCTTTCAGAGCTGGATAATAAAAGCTTTCTTTTCAGTTCAGACTCTCTGTGTTGTTGAGCCAAACATGGCTCTGAAAAAGTAATAATGCATTTCTGATGAAATGTTCCAGTTGGGCTATGCCAGAGCTGGGCATTTCTGACCTGGTTTTCAGTGTAAAAATCCAGCACAGGCTGAAGATTATTCCATTCTGAGCCAGGAAACCTTGTCAGAAACACCACCTAGAGCTGCTAGTGCAGCTGAAGTTCTGGGTGCAAGTTCTGGATGCTCTGGTGACCAAAGCTGGTGGCCAAAGGTGATTTACTCAATGGAGACCCGATTCTAAGAAGTCCTTCAAATCAACATCACTCAAAGCAGGATGAGGTTTCTCAAGGGAAACCCAGGAGTTTTAATGAGGCAGAAATGTTCATGGAATGAGCCTGAATTCCCTAATTGTATTATTTTATACAGACAAATAAAAATCTTCAAGGCCACAGACAACTTTTTCAAGACATTCAAAAAATTTTGGCAAGAAACTAAGAATTTTTAATGAAAACCAAGTTTGCCACTTTTAAAACTTCCATTTTTCTCTGAAAACTTTCTGATGAACTGGAAATCAGGTTCTCCAGGGCCCATTTCAGCCTCTCCAAACATCAGTTTCATTTCTCCTTCTGTGCAGGAGGAATGAGACGCATTTACCCAATTTCTGGGGCTCAGCTCTCACCACAGATGGCCCTCCCTGCACTCGTGCTGTCTCAGCTGCCTCCTGGAAGCAATATCTGAAATGAAGTCCATCCTTTGGAATCCCAGTGCCCTCAATCGTGGTCATGGACTCACATTTTCAGCACTCAAGACTTGCACATTTTTTTCCTTTCTGATAAACAAGCGTTTGTATTCAACTTTTCTAATATTTTATTGCCTTGTCAACATGTGAGAAAATAATAATTACACCCTGCTCTGCAGGACTGGGAATTCTAATCAACACCAAAGCAGGATCTGTACATAATTAGAAGCTTGTTTTAATTGCTTTTTTAGAATTTATCTCTCAAGCAATTGTCAGTGTCAGCTATATGGTTTAAACCAGCAAATCTAAAAGTGACGCTTCATTGTTAGAGCTGCTCTTGCAGATAAAATCAGCGTTTACTCCAAAACAATGAAGACCAAAAACTGCTGAAAAAAGTTCCCCAGATCAGTCAGAGGCACTGTTGGGTTGTCTGAAAGGTTTTGGGGTTTGAACCCAGAGCCAGGGTTTGTCTTTACCTTGTTGCTGTGAGATTTAGGGCTCCTGCTGTCACCCCAGGTGTCAGGGAAAGCGCACTGTTGCTGTTTGTTGAGGTTTGGAGCAGGGACAGACACTGAAATCACATCCTCAGGAGTTCATCCAGGAGCCTCGGTCACAAAAGAGACATTTAGAAATGGAGTTGAAGAGTCCAAAGAACTTTCCTTTCACTTGAGCCAGTCCAGGGTTGGAACCCAAACTCACGAGACCTTTTCAACAGTTCCTCAGTCGTGGTTGCAGTTTGTTCTTTGAACTTGCGCATGGTTCAGGCAGTGAGGGCCCCATCATTTCTCAGCTCTCTGCCTCAGTTCCCCCCCAGCTTCCATCTGTGCTCAGGTGTCCCTGTGGCATCAGGACAGACATGGACCTGTTGGACAGGTCCAGAGGAGGCCCTGGAGCTGCTCCAGGGCTGGGGCCCCTCTGCTCTGGAGCCAGGCTGGGAGAGGCGGGGGTGTTCACCTGGAGAGGAGAAGGCTCCAAGGAGACCTGAGAGCCCCTTCCAGTGTAAAGGGGCTCCAGGAGAGCTGGGGCCAAACATTTTAGCAGGGCATGTTGCAATAGGACAAAGAGTGATGGTTTTCAACTGAAAGAGGGTTGATTTAGACTGGATATAAGGAAAAAAAAATTAAATTAGGGTGGGGAGGCCCTGGCACAGGTTGCCAGAGCAGCTGTGGCTGCCCCTGAATCCCTGGAAGTGTCCAAGACCAGGCTGGACGGAGCTTGGAGCAACCAGGGATAGTGGAAGCTTTCCCTGCCCATGGCAGGGGTGGCACTGGGGGGGCTTTAAGGTCCCTTTCCCACCCAAACCGGTCTGGGATTCTCTGATCTGGCTATGTCTGATGCTGGAACACTCCTGCTCTCCTCTACCCTTCAGGACAGGGAATCTTCCAGGAGCAGAGCTGGGCAAGCTGCCACAACAGAACGGTATTTCAGGCTGCAGGAGCTGTCTGTGCTAAAAGCAAGGGGAGTTCAAGCCTTGGTGTGCTCCTGTGTCTGTCTGGACTGCCAGAAGGCAGCTGGTGAGCTGAAATATCATCAGAGATCAAATGTTTGGGAGCTCACAGTGTGTGGAGGTGGAGAAGTGCCTGGGACAAACAATCCTGAGCAGTTTTATCCCCAGACTTCTCAGAGGGTGCTGCTTGCAGTGTTCTGTCTGCTCTTTTCTGCCTGGGCCTCTCATTTATTCCCTCATTGACTTTCAGTCTTTAAGCTGCTGTTAATTTAAGAAGCTCCCTTGTTCACCTCTCTTACAGATTCAAGAGCTCTTCTGGCTGAGATGGATCGGGATCCCTGGAAGGGCAGTGAAATGCTGTGTATGGCAGTTTCACCCAGCTCCTCCAAGCCCTTTTTCCTGCATCTGGTTCTGCAGTTGGATCCGTGGATCCAGGCCCTGCAGTGCTGCTCCTGGGACTGCACTGCCTTCATTAAGTGCACACACGTACCAAATTCTTTTGATTTTTGCCTTTTTTTTTTCCCAAGCACCTGAGAAGTCTGGGCAAATGTGGGAAGGCAGGGAAAGATCTTTTAAATGCATTATAAATCCTATTTTAACTCAACTAATTATAGCTACAGTGTAATTAAAATATTGTGAAGGAAAAAAATAATCCTGCTGAACTGAAAGTGCATTAACACCTTGCATCTGCAGAGTTCTGAATCACTGCACCTTCCTACCTGACAGCAAAATGCTCAACAGCCCCTTCTGCCAGAAACCCCAAACCTGCTGAGAACGGCCTTTCCTTCCTCCCCAGGGGCAGCTCCGATCTCTGCTCCCAGGGACAGGGACAGCACCCAGGGAACGGCTGGAGCTGGGCCAGGGGGATTTGGGATGGAGCTCAGGGAAAGGTTCCTCCCCCAGAGGGTGCTGGGCACTGCCCAGGCTCCCCAGGGAATGGTCCCGGCCCCGAGGCTGCCAGAGCTCCAGGAGCGTTTGGGCAGCGCTGCCAGGGATGCCCAGGGTGGGGCTGTTGGGGCGTCTGGGCAGGGCCAGGGTTGGGATGATCCTGGGGGTCCCCTCCAGCCCAGGATATTCCAGGATTCCATGATCTGTTGGCTCAGTGGTCCTGGTCAGAGGGGGAAACATCTCCTGCTGCTGCTGTAAACTCCCTCCTCTTCCCTTTCCTAAAGGTGAGAATAAACACATTGAAATGTTGGCAGCTACAAATCAAAATGTCACACCAGAAGAAAAATCCTTGTTACATAAAATTTCTCCTTTTCTATTGATTGGAAAGTTCCAGCAGGAGAAATGAAAAATGTTGAACTTGATTTCATGAGCAGGGATTTTTTTTTCAGTTACAAGCAGCAGAACAAGCCACTGTGCCTGTAAAACAAATGCAACTATTTCCTGACCAGCTCTACCTTAGTGATTTCAAAACCAATAAATTTCCTGGTGGAAAAATATTATTACACTGAATATTCATCAGTCACAGAAAAGCACCAGATATGTCAAAGATTGGGGGTAATACATCTGAGATAAATATCCTTATACAGGTCAATCAAATCCCCTCAATCCCAAAGTGGGTGAATTACTTTGTTCAGTGCCATGGCATATTCCTACTGCAGAAATGCAGGGAAGGATGGATGTTTCTCCATGGCTTTGAGTAAAGCAGGGATTAAGAGGTGCAGCACAGAAATTACAGAGGGGATTTCCATGTCCCATGTCCTGCTGGAGGTCAGGCAGGATGGGGATGACAATATTTCCTTTTGCCCTCAAAGAAATGCATCTGTGCAAATACAATCAGAGTTTATGGGCCATTGGATCCATGTGCTCAGAGATTATTTTTTTAGCACTAAAAATGGCATTATCTGCAAGAACAAATAAGCTGTGTCTGCCGGAGTCAGCAGTCGAGCTTGGAAATGGGAAAAGTATGAGGAGAAAATCCCAACCTGCTTAATTGCCTCACAAATCAAAGCTATGGGCAATAACTCCTGTTTAGGGGAAATTCAGATGAGAAATATGATTACTGCTCTCTGCAGGGGAAAGGCAGCACGTGGACAAAATGAGGGCTGGTTTTTTCCAAGTGATCCCAGTGCCAGGGCCTCATTTGCCAGAGCTCCTTGGGAAAGTCAAAGCTTTCCCCTTTTTCAGCAGTTTTGTGCAGGTCAGGGCGGACTCGAGCCAGTGCCACTTCTCCCATGGGGTGGGTTGATGTCCTTCCATGTGCACCAGGCAAAACTCAGGGCACTCTGTGGGCCAGTCCATGGACGTTCAAATGTATGTGGGAAAAACAAAGATATAAATCTTTGTTTTCTTTCCAGGAAAACAGCTTGAGATTTTATTAATGGGGCAGCTGGGGAAGTGTTTGGATATAAGTAACACCTAAGTGAGCATGGTGTTGGTGTTCACATGCATTAAACTTCGAGAATGTTCTGTGCAGACAACCAAATATCTTTTCAGTAGGAGAAAACATTTGTTTTACTTGACCTGAGTGGTGCATAAATCCAGTGCCAGATGACTCTGGCAGGTTCAGCCTGTGCTGGAGTGACACGAGGGCCAAGCTGGTATCTGATGCTTGGGGCTTTCTAGAGAGGATCTTGAAAGGATGGGAGCAATCCATGTACCAAAACCACCCAGTACAAATATAAACCTGAATGTCTGGGTGCAGGGGGGGTTGTGTTTCTTTGCATGAACTCTGGGGTTTGGGCTTGGCCATTCTCTGCCTGTTCCTGTGTCTGTTTGCATTCTTGTCTGTCAGATCACTCCATGCTGGAATTCCCCATGCTGCAACCTTTGTGGTTGTGGTTCTGTGCAGCCTCAGGGTAAGTGCCAGCCCTCAGCTCCCTCTGTTCCACCTCAGGTCTCCTCTTTCCTCCCCATTCTGAGCCCCAGAGTGACTTCCCTTTTTTCTGGAGAGGGAAAGCTGCTCCATGGGTGGCAGAAGGACTTGCCCAGGGGCAGGGGGGGCTCAGTCTGAGCCATGGCCATGGCAGGGGTTGCACCAGCACCTCCATTCCTTACCCAAGGGATCTGCTCCAGGCAGAGGAGGAGCCGGGTTGGTGCAGCAGCTGGGAGGGGAGTGTGGGAGCTCAAGGAGAGGTTGGTGTGAAGGACGGGGTGAAATCCCCTCAGCGTGGGGAGCGCTGCAAGGGTGAAGCCACTTTCCTTTTTTTCTTGGCATTATTAGAGGGTTCAAGTGGAATTTAATTGGTGCTTTAGCCTTGAGCTGCCCTCAGTGTGGGAGCTGCAGAGCAGCCACTGAGTGCAGAGCCAGGGAACTCCGGCTCTCACCTCCCCTGTCCTCTCCAAAGCAAACAAACAAACACTCCAGTAATTAACTGCACACCCAGACTGTGAGGAGCAGTGCTGGGAGACATCACCCAGGAGAGGGCAGGAGGGAAACGATGAGCCTGGAAAAAACAGTCCAGGGAAATAATGAACTTTGCCTGTGGAGGAGGATGCAAAAGGAATCTGGGCACTAAATTCCTCCTTCTTAGAACTGTAGAATCAGAGATTTTTTAGGTTGGATAAACCCTCTGAGATCATCAAGTCCAACTGCTCCCCCAGCACTGCCAAGGCCACCACTGACCATATCCCCAGGTGCCACATCCACATGGATTTTAAATCCCTCCAGGGCTGGAGACTGCACGACTGACTCAACCATCACTCTCCATCATCTGCCTGGAGCAGGTGGAAAGGTCGAGCTGCAGGAGGAATCTTGCTCTGATTATCCATGTCAGGGCTGTCCTGCACTGCTCTGGACCCTCCCAACACCTGAACTGCCGAGTCACAATGGCAAGGAGCAACCCTGGGCACAAGGACACAAGGACACCCTGTGGGAGATTTAGACCTGGTCTAAAAACCAGCTTAGGTTTGGACCAGTCCCAAAGGGTTTTTCTTACTGCAGTTAAAGGAACAATTCCCATCCCATTCCCATCTCTCTACCCCTGTAGAGAGAAAGAGTTAAATTGGAGCGACCTGAGCAGCCCCCCATGACTGCCAGCAGTGCCCAAGGACAGCCTGGGACACAGCTTTGCCCATGTCAGGCACAGGGTACTGCAGGGTGATGGAGGAACGGCATCGTGCTCCAGGCTGAGCCAGAGCAGGTCTGGGTCACACTGCCAGACCTGCACAGAAAGTTCCTTTTCCCTGTGCTTCCCTTCAGCTGAGTCATTGCTTTGGGAGAGTTCAGCAACAGCTGCTCTGCAGGGAGACAACGAGCAGGCACCAGGGCAGCCCCTGCTCCCAAATGTGCCATGTGCTGGATCTGGTGCCTCATTTGCTCTGTCTGTGGAATGGAGATCAGTTCTCTGTTCCTCTGTAACTTTCTGGGAGATGCAGCCATGGGAGTGTTACATGGGAACGGCTGTTCCAGGTCAGGCACAGATTAGGCTGGGAGGCTGTCCTAGCTCCCTGCTCCCAGGATTCCAACCATCTGAGAGCAAACCAGAAAAGCTCTTCCAGCAGATGTCCACAAACTCCTTTGTTGGCTGATCTGTGCCCTGCAAGGTTGGTCCTGGCAGAGCACTCCAGGTCCTCCCAGCACAGGCACCTCCCACTGTCCCAGGGTGCTCCCAGCCCCATCCAGCCTGGCCTGGGACACTTCCAGGGATCCAGGGGCAGCCACAGCTCCTCTGGACAACCTGTGCCAGGGCCTCCCCATCCTGACAAAGAATTCCTGAGCTCATGGAGTGTCTCCTGAGTAAAGTCCTGGGTGTGCATCCGTGTGTGACGGTTGCTGCAGTTGGAGAAACAACCAGAACCTTTCCCAAACGTGTATTCCTTGCAGACAGTCCTTGAGCTTCTTCAAGTATTCCCTGTAAAAATGTGTCATGTCCAAAACACTGAGTCCAGTCCAGATCCACTCTGTTGATATGAGCTGTAAATGTGCCCCAACAGAAAATGTCAAAACAAGAACCATCATTACAACAGGAGGTAAAACTGTCAAAACTGAAGGTTGGGAGGTGTAGAAGGTTCTGTTTCATGTCCCACTGAGTGACTCTGCAGAGCTCCTCTGGACAACGCAAACCTGGAAATCACTGATAGTTCCCCTGGGAGCAGTGGAGAAATGGAATTGAGCTGGGAGGAGCCAGGAAAGTTTGGCATGGCTGAAACCGGGTCCTGGTCTTGAAGGGCAGGTCTGGGATCTGCACAAACAGGACAAACCCAAGATTCCCTCTCCTCTGGCTGCGTCTGTGCTGTGTCCAGCAGTTCATCTTCAGGGGACAGACAGAGGTGCCAAATTAATCTCCTTGTCCTCCCCAGAGTGTGGGAAAGCCTGAGGAGTTGCCAGGATGATGTTTCAATGGCCCACACGGGAGATGACGCCTCCAGCACAGGGAAACCGCATCCAGGGCTGATCAAGAGAAGTCCATTGTGCTGTGGAGTTCATAAAGAGCTCTGGATACAGCACAGTAGTTGTGCCAAGGCAGCAATAAACTCCTGAAAAATGCATTTTATTGGGCTCTTGTGAGTGCCCCAGGGGAACTGTGGTGCAGGAGCTCGGGGTGAATTGTTTCCATCTGTCTCAAATGGACTCTGGGAGCTGTTGGTGCTTCGAGTCTGGGATTTTCCTGGAGTTCATCCACTGCACCCCTGGGCAGGTGCCACTGCACAAACCTCCCTGACTTTTCCATCACCATCTCCAGCAGCCTTTGCTGGCAGCAGCCCCTCCAATTCCCTCCCATTTCACTTCTAAAAAACTTTGGCAGAAAACTTTATTCAAAAAAACCAACTTTGTACAAACCAATTTGATGTTTTGCTGCCCAAGAAAACACAATCTGGCAGGAGCATCACTGAAATAATGGTTACAACCAAATCCCAAGGACTTTGGCTGTTCCTGCCATGACAGGAAGCTGGAACTACATGATCTGTAAATTCCCTTCCAACCCAAACCATTCTGGGATTACAGGATTATTCGGTTTTCTCAGCTGGAACATCCTGCAGATAGAAGACAACCCAAGAAAGGATGGAAAGTGAGCTGGAAGAGGCGTTTACTATTTCTGTGTCTCCCCTTCAATGACTGCTCACCAGAGTTGTAGGAAGGGTCCGAGAACATCTGTGGAAGCTGCTGGAACAGAGGGAAATGTGTCTATTGAGCAACAGCCTCCACACCTTGGTTTGTACTACTGCTAACTGGGATTTCCTGGAAATCCAGCCCTATTTCTCCAATCCTGCCTCCAACTTACTGAATTTCCCCTACATATGAAGGAAGAACACAAGGGCAGCTGGGTTTGGCTCCTGTCTGATCTCCTGTACAGCACCGAGCATTTCCTGCCTGCTGTGTCTGACCCCCACATCCCTCTTGCCATGCAGGGAACTGTGGCCTCTAGGGCCTGTTTTTCTCCATTAACTGTCAGGAGAATCCAGATAACTCATTCAGATGGAGATGTCAACACTGTTCACATTGGGACAAAGAGCATCAGCCCAGCGTGTCTGGGCACAGAGATCCATCTCATCACGCTTTAGGTGTCCAGAGAGGGGATGTCAACAGCTGAGCCAAGGCAGCCTTTTCCTTCCCCAGCACAGATAATTCAGTCTCAGATACTGGAAAGAAGGATGCAAACCTCCCCTTTGGCTAAGCAAGGAGTCAGTATGGCTAGCTGGATGTCAATACAGATTTTGTGGATGACTCCGGGTGGGATTGAGCCCGAGTGCCTCACACAGTCGCAGAGCAAAGGCTGAGTCTGTGGTCACACATCATCATTTGTCAGAGCTCACCCTGATGGTTTAGGGAAAAATCTGAGCCCAGTCCTCCTGAACGTGCTGACTGAAATTCCCCAGACTCCAGCAACAGTAAAACCAAACCTGTGCCTCTGCTGTCCTGTCACAACAGCTTAGCAGCAAACAGATCACTCGCAGTGGGCATCTGTAACTGAGCACACAGAAAGCTCACCCAGGGAGAAGGAGCCTCGGTGGCTGCTGGGGAGGGCTGAGGATGCAGAGGTGATGCTGGCTGTTACCTTGGCAACCATCCCCATCTGGGAGGAATCTGAGGCCGACACTCTGACCTGTGGCAAAAAATGTTTGGACATTTAATGACTTAAATAAGGGAATAATTCTCAGCTGTTGGGAAAGGGGGAAGTGTTGCAGCCCCAGCTGAACATCCCTTGGGACCATAATGGGGAAACTCAACATGGGCTGGCTCCACAGGTTTGGACTTCGGCAAAGAAGGTGCCACCAAAGCCCATTCAAGAGACAGCTGGAAAGGAATCGGGCCTGATTTTCCCCTTATTTCCATTCTGTTACTCCAAATCCAGGCAGAACTTCCTTCTAAAAGGAGACAAGGTGGTTGAGGTTACTGGCAATAACCAGGACATGGGTCAGTGGTGGCCTTGGCAGTGCTGGGGCATGATTGGACTCCATAATCTCCGAGGGCTTTTTCAACTTTAATGAACCTCTGATTCTGCAGTTCTAAGAAGGAGGAATTTAGTGCCCAGATTCCTTTTGCACCCTCCTCCACAGGAGAATTCATTATTTTCCTGGATTGGTTTTTTCAGGCTCCTTGTTTTCCTGCCTGCCCTCTCCTGGGTGATGTCTCCCAGCACTGCTCCTCACAGTCTGGGTGTGCAGTTAATTACTGGAGTGTTTGTTTGTTTGCTTTGGAGAGGACAGGGGAGGTGAGAGCCGGAGTTCCCTGGCTCTGCACTCAGTGCCTGGGGAATTGCACCTGAAGGGTAGAATCTGAGAATGGAATCCTGGCATGGTTTGGGTTGGTAGGACCTCAAAGCCCCCCCAGTGCCACCCCTGCCATGGCAGGGACACCTCCCACTGTCCCAGGCTGCTCCCAGCCCCATCCAGCCTGGCCTGGGGCACTGCCAGGGATCCAGGAGCAGCCACAGCCACAGTTCTGAATTACTCCTCTCATGTTATTCAGAGTTTTCAATTTTTGACCCCAGAGCAGTAAGAAAATGCCCACACAAGTCTCATTCTCTCATGTAATTCAGATTTTGAGCTGCAGTTTAAGGTTATCTCTGAATTGTCTGTTAGTATTTATATAACAGAGAACAATCAGATAAAAATCCAGATACCAGGAAGATCCTGAGACATGAAAAACCTTTGTAAAAACTGTGGAGTTCCAGTTTTGTTTTTTCAAACAGGAACTCAGACTGCATTCAGTACAGTCTTCATATTTATCCAAGGATCATAAAATTGAGATTTCTGTACAGCAAGCAAACAGAGGAGTGTGTGGGGATGGATACAAAGGCAAATGTGAGCTGAAGAGAGATAAGTTAACTAAAAGCCTGGATCCTGTGTGTCTACAGAGAAAGCTCTGTTAATTGAAAAGAAAACCTTCCCTGTATCATTTCTCTTCATTAAATCTCTTGTTGGAAACATTTGGTCAAATATTCCTGTGCCTGTATCATCAGTGTTGTAGCACGGAATTGCTAGAGTTTGGAAAAGACCTCTGAGATCAAGTCCAACCTCTGACCAAACACCACGTGGGGCTTGAGGCCAGGAGGGGCCAACACCGTGTCCAGAACACTCAGTATTCCAAGGACTATGTGTTCTCTCTGCATCCAGAGAGGGGCTCAAAGGGAGTCTCCCATATCCCACGGAGCACTCTGGAGCTCAGGCTGTTCATCATTCCAGGATGGATTGGTCTTTTCCTGTTCTTAATGAAACTTTTCAAAAGCTTCTGATTGTTCTGATGCAAAATGAAAACAAATGTGCAAACCTCCAAGAGTTTCACAATTCATTTTCTCTAGCCATGCCAGATTCCTGGACATGCCATTAATCTTCCCAGAGGGATCACTGGGGTTCTCACTAGAGATCTGCTCCTTGCTGCCTTTGGAGCCGTGTGTGTCTTCCCCACGCTCTCCATGGATAAATGACAGTGCAGAGCCTGTGCCTCTGACCCAGCCCTGCTCCTGCTGCTGCTGTTCCAGCCCTGCCTTGCTCCTGGTGGATCAACCTTCATCCTGTGATGTTTAAGGATGGCAGCTGTGACGTCCCTCCCCGAATTTCACCACTCTCATGTTTTTGCAGCCCTGATCCTTCAGGGTATGTGGATGTGGCTTTCTGACTAAGGAAGGGTCTCCATTCTCCGTTGGACACTGTTCCCTGCTGGTCTGTCCTGCCTTAGGAGAGGCTCACATGCTCCAATGAGCAAAGTGGTCCAGGAGCAGAGAGATCCCTCCGCCTTTGCTGTTGCTACAAGAGCAGACAAAACCCCCGGTGGAAATGAAAAAGAGCATGAGTTGGAGTTCCTGGCAGAGCCGTGCTCTTTGTCCAAGGGGAGTAGGAAGATGTGGCCAGAACAGAAATTCAATGCGTCAGTCTGGCTCCATGGTTACTAAGAAACAGAGGGATGCTGCTACACTGGAGTTATTTCATTCCCAGATGAGACAGGGATGCTCAAGCTGAAGTATAAATTTATTTCTTTGAAATGATTCTGTTCCCCTAAGACACGAGCCAGCACCCCAATTTAATCTGCACTGCCAGTGGATGCTCCTGGTTGCTCTGCTCGCTGTTCTTCAGCAGAAGGGGATGGGCACCTTTGTGTGCTTAATTAGTTTTCTCTTTTTTTGCATTAACCCACGTTGCCTTCAGCGGATCAGGTTTTATCCCCAGTAGGTAAAAATAATGAAAAATAATTGCTTAAGATGAAGGAAAAGTTCCCACCTGTTTTTCAGATGAGCTTCAGGAAATCAGCAGGACAAGGCAGAGACAGCAGCAAAGGTGAGGGTCAGGTTTGGTAAAAACAGGTTTATGCTTAAAAGGGGTGAGGATTTTTCCACAGAATCCCCAAATCACTGAGGTTGGAAAAGATCTCCAAGCCCATGGAGTCCAAGCTGCGCCCAATCCCCACCTTGTCCCCAGACCTGAGCACTCAGTGCCACCTCCTGGTGTTCCTTGGACACCTCCAGGGGTGGCCACTCCAAACCTCCCTGGGCAGCCCCTGCCAAGGCCTGGCCTCCCTTTCCATGGGGAAATTCCTGCTGATGTCCACCCTGAGCCTCCCCTGGCCCAGCCTGAGGCCGTTCCCTCTCTCCTCCTGTCCCTGTTCCCTGGGAGCAGAGCCCGACCCCCCCGGCTGCCCCCTCCTGTCAGGGAGTTGTGCAGAGCCACAAGGTCCCCCCTGAGCCTCCTTTGCTCCAAGCTGAAATTCCAGCTGCTCTGTGCTCAGTCACCTCTCCCTGTAGGGAACTCCAGACTCACAAGGCAGCCGAGGCAGAGGAGAAACACCAATGCCTCCTCATCCTCCTCCTCCTCCTGTCCCTTGATTTCCCTCACCAGCTCCTTGGGGAACATCCCCACTCCCTCAAAGCAGCCCAGGGAAGGATGGCACCAGGATAAGCAGCCAAAAGCTTCCCTGGGGTAAGGCTTTCCCACCACAAACCTGATGCCATCCCTGCAGGCTCCTTCTGCCTCTGTGACTCATCCCTGCCCACCCTGGTTGTCATCCTGTCCTTCCTCACAGAGCTGCTGCTTCCCCTGAGCCCTGGCAGGGAATTCCATCCCACTCAGCTGATTTATTCCTCCTCTGGTGGAGTGAACATTGCTTAAGTTCATTCCAGCAACAATCGAAACACCAAAGGGCTGCATTAGTCCCAAGAGCCCGATGCGATGGGTGGGCAGCAGAGCTCAGCACTGCTTTCTGCTGCTGCTGCTGCTGAGGTCAGAGCTTGCCTCTGGGGGGACTTTCAGGTGCTGCATTTCAAACTTGGCTTAAAAATCTTAAACAGTGACTGTCCTGGAGGAGAGCAGGGGTTTGCAAGGCCTGGCAGGAGTGTGGGAGCTGACAGTCCTGAAATACATCAGCTACGGAAAGTCATGGATAGAGATGGGAGTTAAGATTTCGTTGTTCTCCTTACATCCCTCGAGAACACTGACAGCTCCCTGCTGCTTTGTGCTCTGCTTCAGACCGGCACCAGAAAGTTTGGGATCATTTCAGCTCACTGGGAATCTTGTGTTTCTAATGGAAAACTGTGGTATTTTATTTTGCTTTTCCCTTTTAAATCTATCTGATTTATTTCCATTAAAATTATCAATAAATTCACAGCTCGTGGGATGTTTGTATTTTTACTGCAATGTGAACTCCAGCCTTTCATTCTCCTCTTGCTGCTGGTTCCCTATGACAATCTAAAAGGTTTTACTTTTACCTTTTCTAAAGCAACTTCCATTCTGTTAAAACCTGGATGTTGCTCTTGGTGCTGCAAAGCCACTGTCAGCATTTATGACATAAAGCAACACCATGAGCTGTAAATGCTGCCATGAAACTTTCCCAATTTAAACAAAGTTTCAAGTGAAACAAAAATATTTACATAGTTCACACCTGTTTCATAGAAAATGAGAAATATTGACTTCTTCAAGGTTGCTTTCATCCCAAGTTGCAGCACAGATCAATTACTCCTGAAAATGTTATTGTTTCTGGTCATGCTTGTTATCTTCCCTTAAACCAGGAAGCCTGGAGAAGAGAAGGCTCCAGAGTGACCCAATTGCAGCCTTTCAGTGCCTGAAGGGAGCCCATGGGAGAGCTGGAGAGGGACTGGGGACAAGGGCTGGAGGGACAGGACACAGGGAATGGCTTCCCACTGCCAGAGGGCAGGGCTGGATGGGATATTGGGAAGGAATTGTTCCCTGGGAGGGTGGGCAGGCCCTGGCACAGGGTGCCCAGAGCAGCTGTGGCTGCCCCTGGATCCCTGGCAGTGCCCAAGGCCAGGCTGGATGGGGCTGGGAGCAGCCTGGGACAGTGGGAGGTGTCCCTGCCATGGCAGAACTGGCACTGGGGGGGGCTTTGAGGTCCCTTCCCAGCCAAACCATTCTGTGACAATAAACTGCCATGTTTTCTCACTCTGCATTCCCCTGGTTTCCCATTTGTTCATTTTGTGGGATTACCTGGAACAACCCAAACAGGGGCAGCTTGCAGGGCTCAAATTTCCAGCAGCACCATTCCCATCCTGCCCTGCCCAGAGTGGGGCCAAGGCCTCTGCAGTGTCATTGATTGTCTCCTTTGCTCTTTGAACAGTGAAACAACTCCACAAGTCCCTGGTTCGGTAATGGATGAGGATTTGGAAGCCAGTAAAGGGCTTTGCTTCTGTTGGACACAACATAGAAATATGAAAACTGTTGTTTCATTCCCTGGAAGTGCAATTACCCTGTCACGAGAGCAACTGCAGTGCTCACAGGAGTTGCTCTGGAATTAAAACCCTTGCAGGGCTCTGAAGTACCTTACATGGTCTGGGAAGTAAAATCCACTTGAAAATTGCATCGTGTTACAAAGTCAAGAGCAAAACCAGGAGGCAGGGACACTTATTCATTAAAGATTTCAGTGGAATTCACCTTCTTATTCTGTCATGGGCCTGGTCTTTGCTGTTCCTTCCCCTCCCTGGGCTCTGGGTCTTTCTCGTGGCTCCCAAGTCAGCACTGCTTCATCCAAGACTGGGAGATGCATCAGGTGATGAAGGGAAGTGAGACCAGCACTGACCCTCCCACCACACATACACCAAGCAAGGCGCAGCTCTGCAGCTCAGCACAACCTCCCAGCGAGAGGCTGGGATGGAATCTTGGGCTGGTTTGGGTTGGAAGGGACCTCAAAGCCCCCCCAGTGCCACCCCTGCCATGGCAGGGACACCTCCCACTGTCCCAGGCTGCTCCCAGCCCCAATGTCCAGCCTGGCCTTGGGCACTGCCAGGGATCCAGGGGCAGCCACAGCTGCTCTGGGCACCCTGTGCCAGGGCCTCCCCACCCTCCCAGGGAACAATTCCTTCCCAATATCCCATCCAGCCCTGCCCTCTGGCAGCTTAAGGCCATTCCCCCTTGTCCTGTAACTCCACGTCCTTGTCCAAAGTCCTTCTCCTTCCTACAAGCCCCCTTTACCTCCTGGAAGGCTGCAATTCCTCTGTGCATTCCCACACTGCCTCCACCCAAGTCCTGACCCCAGAGATGGGAGTCACTCCTTGTACCCTCCCCTGCCTTGGAGTTTTGTCCTGGTCTGAATTCATTCCTGAAATCCAAAATTCATTGGAATAGAATGTTAGAGAGAAGAAAAGGAACTATTGAATCCCTTTGTTCTTACCAATGTCTTTTGATATTTTCATTCTCCTTGAATGCTTGGCAGAAATTCCTTTCAGACGTTCTGAATGTTGCCAGCAGTTCCAGGGAGCAGGACAGGGATTGCTGCCTCCCAGATGGATCTGCCTGCTCTCCTTCCCCTTCCTGGGGAATCCAGGAGGAGCTGACAAGCGCAGGGCTGGGAGGGACTCAGGAATGGCTCGTCACCATCCCGCAGGAGTGGACATGCCAGTGGGTGTTGGTAAAATGCTCCCAGCTTTGCTGGAGTCCTGCCTGCAGCTCCCAGGGCACAGAGCAGCTGCCCATCTGCACTGCTTTAAACCTTTTATGTTAATTGCTGATGGCGTCTCTCGACACCTCAGAAATCCCCTAAGAATGCCCGGCTAGACAAGAAAACTTTCATGGAATGGCACAGCACTGGGAATCTCACCCTCAGGGTCCTGGTTTTCACTTAACAATTAATAATTGATATCCATTTCTTGGTGCCTCAGGTTACCCACGTGAACATGGATGTGTTCCTGACAAGGCAAGGAGACACCTCCGTTATGGAGCCTTGCACAGCTGGAAATGCTGCTGATGTTTTCCTTTGGGATTTCCTGGCTGGCTGAGAACCGGCAGAGCTGATGGGATCAATTCTATCAACACTTCTTAATTTTTATCTCATTGCAGGAGGTGTGGTGCTTTCAAATTGTGGGTTTGGGGTTTTTTCTGAGCACTGAACATCTGAGGGGCACTGAAATAACCAACTGAAATCCAGAAAGCAGAGCTGCAATGTTACATCAACACATCCACGGGCGCTAATTGAAGTTCAGTGGCAGCGGAAATTCTGCCAGCCCAATTAACAACCCTGGGCACTCTCAAATGCTCACACTGCATTTCCTCTTCCTCCTCTTCCTTCCCACCCAGTGCTTGCCAGCACCCACAGGCCTGAGGGAGAGACCCTGCTCGTCCCCAGTGCTCATCTCCAGTTCAGTGAGTAATCCCAGCGAGCAGAGGGGGCTCCCCTTGTCCCCCTGGTTCCTGGGGGGTTCCAAGTGCTGAGCAGGGGGGAGATCAGCCCCTGGTGGGCAGTGGGAGATGAGTCGGGGGCAGGGGGGGTCTCAGCAGCCCACGCACACTGCCAGGGATTCTGGCTGCCCCAGGAAAGCCATGGGCACCATGGACACCAGAGCAGGGAGGGGTAGAATGTCAGTGACTGAGGGGGGGAATCACCCCTGAGAGGGGGGCCCTGATCTCTGACTGAGGGGAAGCTCTGGCTCCAGGGAAAGCCAGGGGGAATTTGCATCTTTCATTACCATGAACAGCAGTGTCCCAGTGTCCCGGGTGTTTGGATGCTGCGGACACAGGGAGGAATCCTGGTGTCACGTGCCAGGAGTTTGCTGTGTGTGACACCAGGCACAGCCAGAGCTGAGGCTCAGGAAAGGCCACATCCCCAGAGATGTCCTTCTGGGGACCTGCTGGGGACCTGCAGTGACAGGGCAGCGCTGAAGTTATTGCTGCAGAGCAGAGCCCTGATGTTCCCTGGAGAACTGCAGAGGATTACAGAGCCACGGAAGGTTGGAAAAGCCCTCTAAGATCAAGTCCAACCATTCCTGCAGTACTGGCGAGTCCATCACTGACCATGTCCCAGCTGCCCCAGCCACGTGGCTTTTAAATCCCTCCTGGGGCGGGGACTCCACCCCTGCCCTGGAGAGAGTGAGAGGAGGACGGGCAGAACCCATCCTTTGCATGGGGAGAGGAGACCTCACTGGGAATTAGGAAACAACGACTTCCCTAAAAATTTTAAAAAACCTCCTTTTTTTTTTTCTTTTCTTATATTTCTCCTGTCTCCAAGTCCAAGAAGTTCTATTCTCATCCTGGGACCTTCTGAAAAGGGACTTCCCGATTACCTATCAAGCACTTGTTTGCTTTTCTCCCTGTCAAGAAATCCTGACACTGTGGTATTCTCAGGATTTCACGTTTCCTGGAGTACCAGTCTAAAAACCTCTACCTCAGGAAATCGGTTTTTCCCTGCCTCTCACACCTGACATGTGGAGAGAGCCTCAGGCTGTCCCTGCAGCTTTAATCACCTTGAAGAAGACACCTCTCGAAGTTCCCCCATCTTTCATGACAAGTTAAGCCCCTCTAACCTCTCAGATCCTGTCTCAGCTCAGTCAGGTGCCCTGGCACAGGAAAGCCCATTCCGGGACACTTTTGCTGAACATTAAAGAGACAGATCTCAGTGTGACACAGACAATGTAGATTCTTAAAAACTGAGACTATTTAAATGTTCTGAGAGCAGCAGAAACAAAATAAAGTCTGTTTGCAAAGTACCTGTTCAGGTCTGGCATAAATACAACCAAAACTTGCATTAGTGGTGAATTATTTGCATTCCTTTTCCCGACCACAGTTCCTCCAAGTGCAAAACGTGGCTCTATTGAAGTTGTCCTTTCCATTTGACAGCTCCTTTAATCCCCTGACTCTGTAATCAGATCCATTCAGAGAACTCCAGAACACAAAGGAAGTGCCATTCCAGCCCAGCCTCTGGATGCAGCCTTGGAAATTATAGAGCAAAACTCAGCAGAAAATCAGTGGCTGATTAGCTCTGGGATTGGAGGAGGTTCTGATTTGAAAACTGATGAGAAAATTCCCCTCTGGAATGATAAATGGGCTGACTTGTAAGGGCTTTGCTAGTTCTGGGGGGAGCAGACTGTACTAAGCATCTTCCCAAATCCCAGCTATCCCACAGCAGTGGTTAAGGGCTGGAACACCTTGGCCAGGGCAGGAAACGGAGCTGGGAAGAGGCTGGAGTCCCAGGAGCGGCTGAGGGAGCTGGGAAAGGGGCTCAGCCTGGAGCAAAGGAGGCTCCGGGGGGACCTTGTGGCTCTGCACAACTCCCTGACAGGAGGGGGCAGCCGGGGGGGTCGGGCTCTGCTCCCAGGGAACAGGGACAGGAGGAGAGGGAACAGCCTCAGGCTGGGCCAGGGGAGGCTCAGGGTGGACATCAGCAGGAATTTCCCCATGGAAAGGGAGGCCAGGCCTTGGCAGGGGCTGCCTAGGGAGGTTTGGAGTGGCCACCCTGGAGGTGTCCAAGGAACACCAGGAGGTGGCACTGAGTGCTCGGGTCTGGGGACAAGGTGGGGATTGGGCGCAGCTTGGACTCCATGGGCTTGGAGATCTTTTCCAACCTCAATGATTCCATGATTCCATGTGGAATTCTATGTCCAATCACAGAATCACAGAATTGCGGGGATTGGAAAAGTTCTCTGAGATCACAGACTCCAACCTCTGAATCCCTCCGTGCCAAATAAACCCCGTCCCGCAGTGCCCCGCCTGCCCCAGAGCCACCCAGGGGACCGAGGCAGCCTGGCCGGCACACCGGGCACTGCAGCCCTGAGCTCTGTTCCCTTCCTCAGAACACTACTCCAGCACCTCCCCAGCGCTCACTGGGGAGCCGTGTGGCAGCAGAAGGGCTGTTCCCAGCCAGCTCTGGGCTGGGATTTCCAGCCCATGTTAATCCTGTTAATGCTCCAATCCTGACGTTTTGGTTATGTAATCCTATTGAAAAAGGCTTCCTCCCCTTCAGTTTCGGGGGTTTTTCAGATTGGTGTTTCAGGTATTTAATGCATGTATTAAACCAGCCCTGGTCATTCTGCCCCCAGGCAGACTCTGAGGGACTTCTGAACCTCTGGATGGTTTTGTGCTGTTATTGCTGGGTGTTCTGGTGATTATTCTTTAAAAAAAAACAAAGCAGGGAGTAGGAAGTTGGTTTGCACTGTGTTATAATTAATGCAGAACAAATCTGAGTGCAATCAGGATGTTTTGATTGCGGCCTAGTGGGATTTCTGGGTGTCCTTTTTAGCCATGACATCATGCAAATTGGATTTTGGCACCATTAGAAGGGAGGAATTGAGGAGAAACTGAGGATGCTGGAAGTACTCAGGTATAACTCAGCCTAGGGGGGACCAAACCCACTTGGTCCATTCCTGCTCACAGGCAGAGGAGAAAATTCAGGGGACAAATTTCCAGTCTCTAATCCCCACTTAAGGAATTTACATCCAGAACCATGATGAATTTTCCCTATCAGTGTTTCAAACACAACATTCTAGGAGGTTCAGTGTCAGAAAATTTGAAAGGTTGTGTAGAATGAGCCAAACCATCCTTTGCAGCCTTAAAATCTCCTCTTGTAGACCTGGAGAGATTGCTTTGGGATATTGCTTATAGCCCTCATTATGAGTTTTAACTGTTGCAAAGGAATGAAAGGTCCAAATGATCAGCAAAACTGGCTTGCAAGTGACTCAGGTTTGACATAAAAAGTCAGGTTAATTAGTCAGTGCAGTGACAAGAAATATATGGTTCAGTTTTCATGGAAAAATATAGCTGAGTATAAATCCAGACAGTTTCTTCAGGCCTTGTCTTCAATAATCTCTCCTTTCTCATCCTAAAAATGTCTGTGGCTTCTCCAAGTCCTTGATGCCGGAGCTTCCCAAAGGACTTTTCCCCTGACAGCCACGAACAGCCCGTGGAACACTGACTCCTGCTCCTTTAGACAAGAGCTCTTGGCAGCTTTAATGCACCAGCCCAGGTTTTCCCAATGCATCAAACAGCAGGAGGGGGATGGAGGAGAAGTCTGTGGTGGAGGCACGGATTTGTTCCTGAGGGATGGAACACAACAGCATTGGAATAATTTTCAATGCAAAAGGTTTTCTAGCAGCCAAACACAATTGTTCCATCAGCAGTGGTGGCAGGAGCCCAGCTCCTCAAACCCAGCTGAGCATTTTCCTTGTTTCCTATTCCATTTTTCAATTGAATTCTGGCTGGGGGCTCGATGGAAATGGAGTGGACAGAAGCTGAGCAGGACTTCCTGCTGAAGTGTTTGGAGACAAGGACACCACAGCTTTCCTTGGTGGTAAGAGGAAAATAATTATATCATCCTTAGCAAATCCTGGAATGGATTGGCTTAGAAGGGACCTCAAAGCCCACCCATTCCCACCCCTGCCATGGCAGGGACACCTCCCACTGTCCCAGGCTGCTCCCAGCCCCGTCCAGCCTGGCCTGGGACAGTTCCTCTGTGATGCTGGGGAGGGAAGTGGCAGCTGGGCCTTGGGGAATGGCCCCTTCCTTCTCAGGGTGGAAATTCCTTCTCAAAGTGTTGCTGAACTCCCTTAGCCCCCACTCTCCCCTTGGATCACAGATTTAATTTTCCAAGCTGGAAGTGGAGGTGCAGGAGTCTGTCCCTGTGTGTCACCGCTGCTCCAGCAATGCCTGAGTGTGGTGCGGGGTTCCACGGGGATGTGCAAACATGCTGTGAGCCTGTTTTGTTACCAGTGATGAGCCAGCACGCCCAACCTGCTCCCTGCGAGCAGAGTGGGAAGCTGGCAAATCCCCATGGCACCGGAGTACCTGATACCTGTGCCAAAACCTGCCAGGCCCTGTTAGTCCTTCTCTGCTGTCTGAGCAGGACATTTTCCACAGGGTTAGAAAATCAGGATATTTCACATCTCGCCTTCTTCATCAGTGCTTCCAGTTCCTTGGTGATTTTTGTTTGGCCTTTGAAAGAGAGGCACTGCTGTGCTGACAGGGAATTCTTCCTTTTTCCTGTGGCATTTGAGCATAAATGAGATATGACAGAACATCTTCAGGTTGCCTTTGGCACAGTTGTGTGTTAAATGCTGCTTTAAATTGAAGGGTTTCTGCATGGCAGTGTCAGGACAGACCAGGTTTAGGCTCCTTTTCTGTGTAGAGAATTTTCTCTTTTTTCCAGTTTGGGCTGGATTTGTTTCCAGGAGTCTCTTGTCCTATTTTCTGCTGAAGTACAAAGGTAAATAAATGGCACCTAGGTTATTAGAATCCCTTAGTGCCCATTTCAGGCATCTCACAAAGCCATTAAGGATGGAAAAGAGCTGATTTAGGTTCTGGGGAGGTCCTTGTGCTCCAGCCTCTGAGCCTTTGATGGCTTTGTTTGGTGTCAGTGCTCAGATGAGTTTGCTCAGGTTCCTTGCCTGAAGGCCATGGGATGGATCCACCTCCACTGTCCTGGGCCAAGTTTGCTTATTAGGGAAAGTTCCTGGTGCCCTATGGCTCCAGGAAAACAGGGAATTTGGCCTCCAGCCGCGCCCCCCCAGTCAGACCCAGCACAGACGACTCTCAGTAACAACATTTTCTTTCATGCTTGAGAACTTTGACGTCAGGATTTTTTAGGGTGTCGTCACTGAGAGCATTAAAAATGCCGCACAAACGTCCCATCGTTTACAAAAGGTTTTTTTTAGAGTACAAAGCCTCTATTGCAAATCAAAGAGAAGCATTGAGGCCAGAGCTAAGAGAGAGATCTGCAACTTCGTGGCAATTACCAAAGACAATTATATTCCTATAATGAAGAGATTAAAAACCCCACCAAAACTCTGTGACTCTAATTACAATCAGGCAGTCAGAGATACTCATCTCTCACAGGACTGGAGTGAATTTACCACTGCAGTAACATTTCTTGAATGCTTATGAACAAAAATGTGTGAATTTCTGTCCCCAGATAATTACAGAATTAAATTTCTTTGTCTGATTCAGTGACTTCTTTGTTGTGCAACAGACCCAGAAATTCAGGTGGAAATCAGACCCTTTTAAGATTTAAAAGAGAGTTTCTGATTCAACCTCGTGCTGGAGAACCTGTTTGCATTTGGTAAGTAGGAGGCGGCTTTTGATGATTTCTTAAACTCAGCTTGCAGCAAGGCTGATGGGTTTAACCCTGGGGGTGGCACGAATCTACCTGTGCCCAGCAACTGCTTTGCTCTGAACCCTGAACTGGGCACTCGGCCTCAGAAAACCCCTGCAAGGCAAAAACTCTTTCCTGGTGGATCAGAGAGTGGGAAGAGTCAGAGGCAGGGGTTTATTCCTTCTGTTTGCCTTCACTTGCAATTAAGTGCAGCAATATTGTGGCTTTCAGCAACACAAGAAACTGATGAAAGAAGCCCTTGATTAAACCCATCCTCACATTTGGGTTTTGCCATAGCAAATGAAGAGAAGCAGCTGCTGAACTACCTCCTGTCATCTCCCAGCCCTCCAAGCAGTTCAGCTCTTTGTCCAACAAAAGACCAGTTTCCCTCTGGCAGGCTGCTCTGGGCCAAGGCCAAGTGACCCTGGCTGAGGGCAGGAGAAATGAGGAAAGCATGAAAGGCTGAAATCCTGAGCTTCAGAGGAGAACAAAGCCAAGGTGTGCATGAAACAATGCCAGGGTGAAGGTGTTGGATTGAGCTTTCCTACTTCTCCTCTGTGCTGGCAGATGGAGTAGGAAGCCACTTCACCCAAAGGATCACCAGGAGATTCAGAAATGTGTTAGGCAAATGCTTTTCAGTTCCATTTTGTTCTGAGGGTGGAGGTGTTTGAGGGCAAACAGGAAAAAATAGAGAAAGAACCAAGAAAATAAAAGGGTGAATCTCTACCGGACAAATGAGATCATCCAGGTGGGCACAGACAGACCCCAGGATTTCACAGGGATTTCCTTTCTTGTGCTCCCCAATAAATTCCACTGTGCCTGGAGATACACACCCCTGATAGCCACCAGGTGTCTTCAGTCCAGCACATTCAAACACTCACACTCCAACCCCGTTTTTTTGTCCCCACCCTTACACCATGGAACCAAAGCTGTGGCCTCACCCTGATCCTCCCCTCCCTGAAACCTCTGGAAAGCTTTGCCCTGAATGATTCCTCAGCCATAAATTCCCAGCCATGGGAAAGAACAGCTGATGAAGTGCACTCTTCCTGTGGCCAGCATTCAGACTGTCCTGATGGTGCTGAACTTCCCTCCTGGTTTGTCAGCTGTCTCTGGGGTGGAATCTTGCTCTTGATTTTGTGGCTGCAGTGTGCCAGGAGTGAGGCAGACTCTGAGCTGAGCAGTCTGTCTGGCTTCCTGCTCTCTCCCTGGAAGCTTTTCTCCCAGGAATGCCCACTGCCACGGTACCTGGCTCCCAAAGCCAACGCTTTGCTCTTTTCCAGCAGCTGTGACCAGGGAATAGCTGACAGGTTGTGGCCTGCGAGGCTCCATGAGGAGGAGGACTCACAGAAAGCTGCTGACTGTCCTTGTCCCTCTGGTAACGCAGACCTTTCCCTGTTTTCTTCTATATTTCTTCGTTTAAGACTCAGAGCCACATGGATTTCTGGGCATATTTTCAGTGTCACCAAAAGTGGTTGGTGCTCAGCAGATTGACTGCCCAAAGAACAGCAACAGGTTGAGAACCCCAACTTCCCTGCTCCACAGCCTTCAGCTTCTGCTGTTCTCGTATGTGATTTAATTTCATTTCATTTAAATTCTGTAAACTCTTCCCGGGAGCACTCAGTACCATTATGACCATGAACCAGCTGTGTGCAGGGATGGCCACCCCAAACCTACAGCTCAGAACTCTGCACCAAGGGGAAACCTAGACTGTAGGGTGTAATTTGGGGTGTTACTGGAATTTCTGCCCATTCCCACCTGCCTGGCAGCAGGACCCCTTCCACGTCTCTGGTGAGTGAGTGGTCAGAGCCACCTTTGTGGCACTTGGGTGGGGCCCCGGTGTCTGAGGGGTGAATGTAACTCAGGAAACACTGAATTCCATGTGCCAACACTGAATTCCATGTGCCAACACTGAATTCCATGTGCCAGCACTGAATTCCATGTGCCAACACTGAATTCCATGTGCCAACACTGAATTCCATGTGCCAGCACTGAATTCCATGTGCCAGCACTAAATTCCACGTGCTAACACTGAATTCCATGTGCTAACACTGCTGCTCTTCAGGGCCTTTCTCACATCACACACAGAAACTCTCATTTGGCAGCTCTTAATAAGCCTTAATCTCTTTTGTTGCACTTTTTTAGCAAAGCTTTATTAGAAACCATCTCCAGTTGATTTTTCTGATGGAAATGCAGGATCTATCCCAGATAAAAATCCTGCTGCAATGCAATCAGTTGGGAATTGCAGATGTAATAGGTGTTTAATTGAATTTTTATTAACACACTTTGCTTGCACTCTTAATTGCTTCGTACAAAATGCGTGGCTGTATTTTTCTCTCCAAGAACTCCAGGCCTTGTTTCCCAGGCAGTTATTGTCACCCTTCCACTAGGAAAAGTTAAAATGCAAAATTTCACAACTCTCTAATTAACTTTCCTGCACTCTGTCGTTAAAAGGTAGTTAAACCCGTAAGCATTCATTCAGCTTTAATGAGGATGGGGAAGTAATTGCATATGTATTTCTTTATAATTATGACTTAATTGCATTACCAGTAGATTTATCTCTTGCTTATTTAGCCAAGCTCAGTAAAGAATGTATTAACGCTGAGTTGATAGTTGTTTGGGCTGTTCCAAGAACAACACAATCACGAGCAGAGAGCTTTGCACACCAGTTCATGCAGCAGGCGGCAGGGACAGATTTTTTCCAGGTTTGGCAAAGACTTCTCCTTCAGACCATGTTTAAATGCTCCCTCAGCTGTGGGGGTGGTAAAGCTCTGCAAAGACCAGCAGGAAGCCGAGATATCCATCTTTCCACTATCCATCTTCTGGCTGGCTTTGAAGAGCTCAGCTCTGAAAAAGAATCTTGATGCTTAATTGTCTCTTCTGACATAATTCAGGCATCAAGAAAAGTAGTTTTGCTGGTCCAAGGAAAGCCCTTTGTGCTGAAGTACCTGTGACGTGTCGGAAACTCCATCCTCTCCCTGTGCTCTCCGGTGTCCCTGCAGTCTTGTCCTGCTGTGGAACACAGGGATGTTCCCTAAGGGCTGGGAAGACAATTTCCCTGGAAATTAACATGCAAATCTGGAATTCAGGGAAATGGGAAAGGTTGTGCTTTTCAAATGAATTTTCAAAGCACAGTTATTAGTAAGTGAAGAGAAGGAGCCATTTCAGGGTGATGTTTCAAGGGCAATAAAAGCTACAATCCAAGAAAATCAGGTTGTGTCTGTCTGGTAAGCTCCAGGTGCTCCTAGGAATAGCACTGGTTGTTAACCTCACGTAACAGGCTCTGGAATAAATTTGTTCCATATTAACTGGAGCTCTCTACCTCTTGTGTGCCTTTCTGGTAATGATATTGATATTTCCTAATGCTGCTCATTACAGTTCCCAGCTTTGGCTGCCTGGGAATGTGTCTGAGTCTGTGTCTCAGTGAGGATTTCTCATGCTGGGTGTCTACCTCACTTTTTTTCTCTTCTTCCAGCAAGATCTGTGCAGGATTTTTGCACCAAGAAATCCTGACAGAGGGTTTAGGCAGTGTTAGCAAATCCTCCGTGATGGCAAACACAAAATGAAATTCCACTGGATCACGTTTGTCTTGTGAGATACTCAGGCCCCTATGGATTAAAGTGTAGTACAAACCACGTGCCTTGGACTATTGTTCAAAACAATAAAAATCAAAAATCATTCAGAATGAGAAGTTGATCAAAAATATCCAGAATGTATGCTAATAAATACATGTGATGTGTATATTCAATATTCTTTCCAATTCCATTTTTGATACTGGTTTCATTCCAGGCAGAAATCACTTCCCAGAGATTCCCATTCCTCTGTGAATGGCTCTTCCATTCTCCACACAGCTGAAAGATTTGTAACATTTTCTGGAAAAGGCTCTCCTTACTCAGAATTTTGTTTCTGTTTCTGCCCCCAGAGAAATAATTATGATAATGAGAAGTTTGGCTCAATCCATCTCCCCATTGCCACGGTTACGGAAAATTCAGATTTTCATTAAAACCCAAATATTTCTCAGTAGTTGTCACCTCAAAAGACCAACTCTGCAAAGCACTGAAATGCTTAATTGTCATTGATTTTTAGCATTACTTAGATAATTTCTTCTTTTGGATCTAGGCCTGAGTGTTTGGGCCTTGAGAAAGGGTAACCTCTGAGTTCATGGCAATAGAACTCAGATGTTCCTTGGGAGAAGCCATGAGTTAAAAAGACAGGACCATGTGGGAAGGTCAGCCCTGCTCACAGCATGTCCCTGCAAGTGCTGCTGCAGTAAAAAGGGACGAGGAGTCCAGGAGAGCAGGAGGATGGAATCGGAGTCTGCTGGAATTCTCTGAAGGAGCTGGAAAAGGAGCTGGGCTGAGGGGGGCCAGCGCTCTGTGCCACACGGAGAGAGACCAGGCATGACCTGGTACCTGCAGGGCTGCTCCAGCACCCTCAGTGCTCCAGCTGCTCCTGGAACGGGGTGGGAATTGGCTGAGATGGTCAGAGTTGGGTCCCTGCAAGGGTTTGGGTCTGGCTACGGGCTCTGATGGTCAGGGATGGAATCAGAGCCTGAACCCTGCTTCTGCACCTGCTGCCCTGGGATACTTGAGCGAGGAAAAGGAGGGGGCTCAGGTTTTCAGAGGGACAGATATACTTTCTATTTCCTTCTCCCCCAAAAATGATAAATAAAGGAGAAAAAATTGGGGGGAGAGGGAAAGTTGTGCAGATTTTCTTTGGAAAAGTTCTTTTATTTTCTCTCCAGTTGCCAGCCCTTCTTGGCACATTTGAGTGATATTTTCCTACTTCCTTTGCAATACAAAGCCACAAATACACTTCCAAATGCAAACTGAGATTCTCATGCAGTTTCCTGATTCCAGGAGCTGTGGCTGAAAAAATCTCCCAACACTCCAAACAAAGCAATTCTTATTTGAAAAGTGAGGAGTGCTAAAGACACCAGCAGAGCTGAAATGTGAATCTGATCTGCAAAGTATTTATAGAGGGAAAAGGAATGAGAAAATAAAGCTGAATGCCAAATGCTTTCAAAGAAAGGTGCAGTTAGCACTTGGATTACTCCCAAGGGAATTAGAAAGAAATTACTTGTATTTGAGATTTTAAAAAAGAAAGTAAAAATCTCTGTAATGAATGTTGTACCTGGGCTCTGAGAGAGCCAGCACCAGGCCTGTGTAGCACACAACCCTCACACTGGGCGGGGGGTGGAGATCACACAGCTCTGGAGACACATCCCAGGAAGATGGATTTCAATCCCGAGGAGCAGATGACTCCTGGCATCCTTTTCTTGTGAAATATAACAGTTTCCCTGATGATGGTGATCAGCCACCTCTTTTTGCTGTAAATGGCCCTGCAGTGGGGCAGGATGTACCAGCCCAGCTGAACCATTGCTCACTCCCAGCTCTCTCTAAATACAGAATAATCTCCAGCACATATTGGTTTAAAATTCAAGGACAGATGAATAATGAATATCAATGGACACTCCTGCATTAAAATTCAATGGTAGCAAAGGAAAATGGAACCAGGACACTTTCCAGCATCCCACAGGACAATTACAAGCACTGTTACTCCTCCCCAGAACAGACCCACTCCTCTGAGTCATCAGGAATTTCCCTGAGCACTCCTCAAACATGAGGGGAAAGCAACCCTTGAGCAGGGAAAGGTGCGGAGTGTTGGGGCAAAGCCGCCTTTTCCTGAGGAGCTTCCTGACGGGAATGTGGAAGGAGGCACTTTTGGAGAATTACACATTCAGGAAGTGACCATTCAGGAATAACACAGGGCAGCAAATGCCACCCCCTGCTCTCCTTTTCTAGGCCACAGAGCCTTGAGAAAGTAATTTAATCCTGATTTCAAGACTTCCCACAGGGACAGGCTATGAGGCCAGGAGGGATCAGCTGGTACTGGCTCTGAAAATCAGTGCTCCAGTGTAAAGAGGAAATAATTAAAGGAATTCCTTTGCCATGGGAAAGCACAGGTCCACCCAGCAGTGTGACTTCCCAGATAACTTGAGAAAATCTTTGCTGTCCTCAGTAACTTCCCGAGGCCCTCCCTGGGGTAGCTGGAGGTTCACAGGAGTCTCCGGAAGCTTGGACATCTCTATATGCAAATATAACAACACAAGCAATAAGAAGCTTTCCAAGCAGATGCAGCACTAAGGGACTTCTCATCCCCAGCAGTGAGAGGCAAAGAGTCAAATTTTGGGATTAAACATCGTAAAATGCTAAACCAGAGTCCCAGTGACTCCAGCTTGTTATGCAAAAGCACGAGTCAGGAGTGTGACAGGAGACAGTTTAATTCCCTTTTCAGTTCCTCTCTGCTGCCTGGCAGAGTGGTGGGGAGCCAGGGATTCCAGCAGCACAGAATGCTTGGAGAATCACATTGTCCCATTTACTCCCCTCTCCTCCTCCTCTGTGCCTAAGCCCGACTCCGGCTGCCACTCCAGGCGTTCCCACGTTCCCTGTGGGTGCTGAGGAGCCGGGATGTGCTGTAGCTCCACTGGCTGCTAGCAGGGAGCGGATCAAGGAAAGGCAGCAGCTGATCGAGGCTGATTGCAATGGCAATGCCTGAACCTCCTGTTTACCACAGACAGGCCCATTCCTTGTCTTCCCTGTTGCTGGGGATGCTGTTGGCTGGAGTCACTCCCGGGTGAGTGTGGGAGCCGTGACCTGCAGGGGTCAGTGGGACACGGGTGGTGATTTGTGGTTGGATACAGTCTGGATTCAGGATATTCTACTTTCTTCTTGGCTGCTCACTTCCCTGCATCTTGCTGATGCTGTGCCAGCAGTGCCTGTGGCTCAAAGCTGAGGGATACAATTCCTGCACGTGGAGAAGACAAAATTTCTTCACGGGAATTTATTTTTGATGAAAATGGTTGCAAGCATTGGCACAGGCTGCCAGGGCAGGGGTGGGGTCAGCATCCACACAAAAACGTGTGGATGTGGCACCTGGGGACATGGTTTAGAGGTGAATATGATGGTGATGCTGGGTGATGGTTGAACTCGATGATATTAAAGGTGTTTTCCAACCTTAAGGACTCAGATTCTAAGGTCAGGTCCCAAGAACCTCAGCAAGTATTTGAAAGGTCTCAGTCTGGGTTTTGATGAATGAATTCAGAGGAATATGATCCTGCTGTCTGTTTATCTCATGGAGATTTCCACCCCTATTGCAAGGGAAGCTGATCTTGGGAGACAGACACTGAACCTCACAAGCTCAGCTCAGTGTTAAGGTTTTTTCCTTCAGTGTTCTGGATTAGGCAGCTCAGCTGTGAAGTGGCAGCCAGAATTATGAACGGATTTAGTCCAGCAGGAGATGGAAGTGGCTGCCTGGGGAGGTGGCGTTTGGAAAGGTTCAACTGGAGATGGGCTCTGCAGCCTTCTGGGAAGAGCCTGTTCTGCTCAGGAGTCACTGGGTGAAGTCAGTGAGATTCTGTATTCTTTCCCTTTTTTTCCTTTTGCTTTTTCCCAGTGTGGCAAAAGGAAAAGGCACCACACTGAAGGTTTGGTTTGGCTGAAGTCCTTGGGTGGTTGTGAGCTCTGGCAGCACTCTCTTGGTTTGTCCCCACCTGTGTCAGCTTCCTGGGCTGCCCAGTTCCCAGACTGCTGTGTCTTTGGGGCACCTGGAGCCAGGGGTTCAAAGATGAAGCTCTGGAGAGGCAAGGCAGCCCTGGCAGCATTTAACAGAGGCTGCAGCAGCACAGGAGCCCTCTCAGCTCGAAGGAGGGATGCAGAGCTGAGCTGTGTCAGGAGTGAGTGATGTGAGACACCAATGGGGCTCCGTGGGGATGTACGGAAAACCAGGATTCTGAGCCCCGCTGACTGCTCAGCGACTCCTGCAGCATCCCGCACATCCACAGGCTGATACAGAAACTGAAGGGGAAAAAGCCCTGCTTGAACCTGCAGAAGGGACTTGTTTTGCCAGCAAAATCTTTTCAAGTGACTCTGGCTGCCAATGAAAAGTTGGATTGGGAGGGGGAGAAGGGGGAAAATGAAGTGATTCACAATTCCACATGTGGAACCTGGGAGTGACTGCATGTGCTGCAGCCCCATCCAGCTGCCTCCCTGAGCAGTCCAGCTCCAGCCTGGCTGGGATGCAGGGGGCGTTTCTGCAGCCGGGTTAAATGAGGAGCTGGTGATGAAGCAGACATTGTGGAAATGTCAGGATCAGCATGTGCTGAACGAGGGCTGGGTGGCCCCAGCTTGGTCCAGAGGCTGGGGAGCAGCAAGGAAAGGGAAGGCTGAGGAAGGGAGAAGGGCTCCCCCCTGGCCCTGCAGAGCTGTCACTGCACCACGCAGACAGTTCCGGCCAGAGATGGTGCTTTTCCAGGGGCTGGAACATCAGAAAGACCAAAGGTCAGCTCATTGAGGCAGCATCCCCTTCCCCAGGAAGAGGTGGGGAGCAATGTCTCCTCAGCCAAGGAGAGGTCTGACCTTAAGGAAAGAGTTCCCCACACTCATTTCTAGAGCTCCTGGGTCCCCCAAGGCAGGGAAGGCTCCTTTGTGTTCAGCCTCACTGTTTCCCACCAGCTGATGACTTCCCATTTTCATTTTCCCCATCCCCTGTTGTGTTTAGAGCAAAATGAACGAAGCAGCCCCAGCTGGAACAGAGGAGGTGTTTGTAAACCTCAGACCTGCTCAGGGAGTCCTTACAAACCTCGGTGGGGGTTATTGTTTGGACCAAGTCCTGTTCTGTAGGGACTCTGTGGAATTGTTCCAGCCCAACTCTGTGGCTGAGGAAAGAACTCAGATGGATGCCCAGCCTTCCTGGCGGGATCACAGCTTTGGATCTCCTTCGATCTGAGTGTCCTCAGCATGGCAGGGATGTTTGGAAGCTGTTCCTTGTTTGACTGAGACGAGGAAGAAAAGTGCAGCCTGTGCTTCCTTTCTCGAGTTCTGCCTCACTCAGAAATGCTTCTGGCAAAGGAATCACAGAGTCACGGAATCTCTGAGCTTGGAAAAGACCTCCAAGATCCAACCTTTGACCGAATCCCACTAAAGCACATCACCAAGTGCCACTTCTACTAATTTTCTGAACACTTCAGAAAATGAGTGACTCCACCACTTCCCTGGGCAGCCCCTTCCAAAGCCTGACCACTCTTTCAGTGAAGAGTTTTTTTCTGTTTTCCAACCTGAACCTCCCCTGGTGCAACCAGAGCTCCCCTGGAGCTGTTTCTCTGCTGTCTTAACAAGGGCACCAGCACAGGGCCATTCAAGCCAGCCCAGGGAGCTGTGGAGCAGCAGCGTGGAGCCAAAGCTGTCCTGCAGACCCTGATTCCGTTCTGTGCAGAGGGGAAGGTCCCGCTTGGGATCCCCCCATTGCTCCGAGATCGTTTCATTAACGCTGGAAATGCAAAGGGGGACAAAGCCCTATTCCCCAGTCAGTGACAGGTGTGGCTCACACGATTTACCTGCGAGCGGAGCAGGGTGTGGGTGCATTTATCGCTTTCACTCCAGGGACTGGCGCGTTCATCACCCGGTGCCACAGGCACGAGCTCAGCGCAGGAAACCAGAGTGGCCCTGCAGGAGAGAGACCAGCAGGCTCGGAGCCGGCTCTGACTCGTGTCCCAAACACAGCTGCCTTGGCACTTCTGGATTCTCCCACCTCTTGCTTAGGTGTTGTGCCACAGAACTGCAGAAGGAACATTTTTTCCATTTATCAGGAAGGGATACTCGGCTCAGCCAATGTGAATCCAAGGCTGAGGCAGAAGAGGGATAAGCAGGAGATGCAGGTAATTTGCCTGATGGAACTAAAGGGATGAAAGAGCCCTTTTTTCCCTGTTCCTTTCCACCCTTCTCCTGGAATCTGGATTAACATCATTAATTTCTTCCCACAGCTCCATTTGCCGCATGCAGCTAAAACAGGAGTGGAGTTCTCCTCCTCCAAGGCTCACTAGGGAGGGGCTGGGAAATGAATTCCTGCATGGTACAAATTTGGAGCCTTGCTGGAGGCAGGGAAGGAAAAGGAGAGGGAGAGATTACTCTTCTTGGGAGCCCAGCATGAGGATCTGCTCCTTGATACTATTAGGGAAGTCACTTAATAAGATTTTTTAACAAACTAATCAGCAATATTGGATTTTCAAGGATTTCAGAGGGAATTCTTGCTAATTGAGGTGTTTTTTTCCATTAGCAGCTCCCAGCAGGAGCCTTGCACACAGGTGGAAGAGCACCACGTATCTTGTAAAATCAATAGTGCAGCCAATTAAAAAAAAAGCACAATTAGTGTGGCTGCTCCAAATTAGAATTGCAAATTCCCAATGGATCCAGATGTCAGGGCTAGGCAAGGCTGGAGGAGTCTGGTGTGCTTAAATTCAGGGAAAAGATTGGCACAGTCTATGCAGTGATGTGAGTTCCCACTCCCTTCCCCACAGCAAAGCAGCTCCACGTTCCCTGGAATTGTCACTCATGCTCTCGGGTTCCACGAGGGTTTAACGAGCGCCCAGTGCTGATCAAACACTTTTCTCTCCCACAGATGAAGGGAATGGTCAAGTGTGGGTTTGTGTCCATCCTAGAGCCCAATAAAATGATAATTTCCAACTGAAAATGCAGTCCCGTGGTGTTTGTACCCAGCTCTGAGCTCCAGTGGTGCTGTCCTGCCCCGCTTTGGTGTGATAAGATCAGACTTGATCCCTCTGGAGGACAGGGTCTGTGGGCTGGGATTTCTGCAGGGGAAAAGGGTGAGAACGCAGCAGAACCGAATCTGCTGAGTCTGTGGGAACCCTTTGGCTGCAAGTTCTTCTGTGCCTGAAGAAGGTAATGCAGGTGCATTTGGAGCACGAATTCAGGAAATTCAGAAAATAAATTCAGACACTGACTGTAGAAAGAATCACTGGGGACAGGGAGGAGCAGTGAGAGGTGTCTGAGTGGTGCAGAGGAGCACAGGAGGCAGGAAGAGGAACCTCCTTTGGCTTTGTGCCGTCGTGCAGGGAGTGTGTTCATGCTCCAAGTCTCTTGCTGGCTTGAGAATCCTCCTTGCAGAGAATCAGGGAATCCTGGAGTGGTGTGGGTGGGAAGGGACCTCAAAGCCCCCCCAGTGCCACCCCTGCCATGGCAGGGACACCTCCCATTGTCCCAGGCTGCTCCTAGCCCCGTCCAGCCTGGCCTTGGGCACTGCCAGGGATCCAGGGGCAGCCCCAGCTGCTCTGGGCACCCTGTGCCAGGGCCTCCCCACCCTCCCAGCCAGAAATTCCTTCCCAATATCCCATCCAGCCCTGCCCTGCTTCAGGCTAAGGCCATTCCCCTTTGTCCTATCACTACATGGCAGAGACATCCTTGTAATCTGATTTCCTGTTTCTCTCATAAATTCCTGTTTACAAAATGTATCCTAAATGACCATTTTTGACCAGCCGATCTGAGACATTGCCTGAACCAGACAAGAGAATCTTCTCTATTGTGCAGCTGCCTCAGAAAAGCTTTTAACACAAAGCTGCAGAGCAGAAAATTCTCACAATAACCATTGCTAAGAATGTACCAGTGATCCCGGGGCTGTGCCCTCGACCAGCAAAATAAATGATCCAGGATTACAGCAAATGTCTGCTCCTGCGTGTGAGCTCGTGCTGTTGGCCGTGGGAGTTTCTGATCTCCCCAGAGGCGGCTGTGCAGGGTCACCCTTGGGTGAGGGGGGACCGAGTCAGTCACACACAGAGCGGCCGCGGCCACGCTCCCCTGGCTCGTGCAGATGTGCTGTTGTGCATGACAAAGATCTCATGGCTCTGAATTCCGGAGCTTTGGGGCATTCCTGTTTCGAAAGCTTCCTTTGCATCACGTATTTACTGGAGACTTCTGGCACTCGGGGCTCCAGATTGCTATAGACAGATCTATTCCCTCCGTGCCTTGGGCTTTATGCAAATGCTGCAAAAGAAGAAGGAAATTTTCCATAAATACAGACCCACACTCACTGTTTCCCATTCTTTTCACACATGCTGATTTTCAGCTTTTTGCTGCTGGATTTAATTGCATTCCCAAGCTGCCTCCCCTCTTCCCTTCTCACTGAAGTAAAACACAACACCTGGGCTCTTGCTCTTGTGTTACCCCTTATTGTCTTCTTTTGTTGGCACAGCACACAGAAAGGAAACCTCAAAAAGTGCATTGTTGAGTCTTTATTTCCAGCTTGCCATGGAACACAAACCAGCTGATGGAACCGACTTGAGTTACAAGAGTTTTTCTGCCTCTCTTTGTTTAAAGAGGAATGGCTGAGGTGCTACAAAAAGTACTCAAAGAAACTGTTCTTGGGGCTTTAAAAGAACTGAAAACATCCTTTTATTTCCTTTTTTTTTCTACTACAAATTCCTTCATTGCAGCTCTTTCCCTCAACCCTGAGCAAGTCTTAAGGGTGGGGGAGCAGCACTGGGGTCTGACCCAGATTTGGTCTTCAGCTCTTCCTTCATAACAGGCCTCTATTGTACCATTCCTGAGCAAATTTCTTGGATTTTCCTGGTTAGGTTGGAGCTCAGGGAAAGGTTCTTCCCCCAGAGGGTGCTGGGCACTGCCCAGGCTCCCCAGGGAATGGTCCCGGCCCCGAGGCTGCCAGAGCTCCAGGAGCGTTTGGGCAGCGCTGCCAGGGATGCCCAGGGTGGGGTTGTTGGGGTGTCTGGGCAGGGCAGGGGTGGGACTGGATGATCCTGGGGGTCCCTTCCAGCCCAGGATATTCCAGGATTCCAGAGCTGTGTGTGCAGGGAGGAGAGGATTGGATACCTCAGTGTGATTCTGAATTTGGCTGGTGTAACTCCATTAGCTAAGGAACGTTAAAACAATTAAAACCCCAAACTGCTGATGCCAGCAGAACTCCCAGCAGGGATGGGGCTTTTCTGCCAACACCCCACTGCTGCCAGCTCAGCTCACGACACCTGGGGACACTTTATATTGAAGCTGGCAAGTACCACACAGTGGGCCTAGTGGGCGGTTGGGCCAGGGAGGATCTCTGCCTCTCCAGCCTTGGTCCCAGCTATTTCCTGCTTCCCAAGGCTCTTCTGGTCTCACAGCTGATCCCCAGGAGACGATGATCCCTCTTGAGGCCAGCATGCTCCAGGCCATGGAGAATCTGGCCTCCGGTTTCCTCTACAGCTGCTGGAGCAGCACAAGGCAGAAGAGTTTGGATTTTGCCCTCTGCAAATCCACCCCAGAAGTGGTGTTGGCGCGAAGCAGCACATTCACGTCGGAGGGCACCTGTGTGTGCCCCAAGATGTGGCTTTTCCAGGCTGTGGAGGGACTCCCTGGAGCTGCAGCCACGTCAGACTGAATGGGAAGGGCCAAGGCTCTGTTTGGCTTCAGGCTGACCTCAGTGTTGGCAAATACCTGGAGGCAGCATTCCCAGGAGTGGCCAGCACTGCTTGCAGGCCCTTGGAAAGGTCTCCTTTGTGTTCCCTGGGAATTCAGAACTCCTGCCACCGGCTTCAGTCCTTCCCATCCCCGCTGCAGGAGGCAGTGACAAACTCCAGTCTGTTCTCGCTGAGGAGCCCAACAAGAGACTTTCTCTGCACTGCAGCTCCCCCCTGTCCTGTCCTTCCATCCCTTGTCCAAAGAAGTGCCTCTTCAGCTCTCTTGGAGCCCATTTTTGCACTGGAAGGGGCTCCAAGCTCTCCTGGAGCTCTCCAAGCTGACCATCCCTGGGTGCTGGTGTTTCTCCTCCTGGGCAGTTTATTAACCCTTTGTGAACCCTCTTGTTGCTGAGTGAAAGTGCAGCTCCAGGCTGAGTCTGGTCTTGGAGTCTTAAAGGCTAAAAATTCCTTTTCAGCCACTGTAAAATCGCTGTGGGCAGAAAGGGACCCTTGGCCCTGCCTGGCTCCTGGGAGGTGCTCCTGTCATCCTTAAACAAGGATTTTCCAGCTAATTGGCATCACCACGTGGACATTTGCTGTTGCTCAGCAGCACTTCCCTGCCACCAAATAACGTCTCCTGAAAAATGTGGTTCTTGTTTCCCTCCAGCTTCACAAGAGACAGTTCCCAGTACTCACTGCAAGGCCTTGGTCTGTTTAAGTGCTGGGATCCTCCAGGGAGCAGAGCAAACCTGCAGAGCAAGAGCAGAGCAAACCTGCAGCTCTGCATGAAGGGGCTGGGAACAAGGTGTCGGTGTCTGAAGCCCACTTTGGCTTTGTGTCTTTCCCTACAGCTCTCCCACAGAGCTAATGAGAATTGTCATGAACTTTGACCAGGCCTACTTTCTAATATCCTTAATTTATCAGTCTGGTGTAGTGGCCAGGACACCATAGGGCACCTGAGATGTGTTCAGAGGTGTTTGGGTGTTTCAGTGTGCTGGTTTCTCTGTTCCCAGTGAGCTGGGCAGTCCTGCTGGACACTTGGTGTTGCCGAGTGTGGGACAGCTTTAAGGTAAAACCTTTCAGGATTGGGAGCAGGCTGGCTGGAGCAAGCAGGAGCAAGCTCCAGGCAGGAGCTCTGTGGATGCGCAGCTTCCAGACTGAACGTGAACACCTGGAAAACCCCAGAAAAAACCATTACACACCATAACTGGTACAAAATTACAGCAAACAAATGGAAAGGAGCCTGGGTATCCCACTGCAGTCTGCCCTGGAGCTGTGCCCTGGATACACAGGGCTCTGCAGGAAAACAGGCTCCCTCCCACCCCGAGAAGCTCTGGGGCCATGTTCTCCCTCTGTCTCTGCCAGGATTCAGGGCCCTTGGATTCTCTTGCCTGAGGAACTGTGGCTGTTTAACAGGCAAATTGTCTCATGGACATTTTCCACCCCGTTTTCTCAAACACGCACTCAGAGGCTGAGCTGATCTCCTGCATATTTAAAGTGCTCAGCAGTGATTTAAGAGGGCAGCAATTACTCTACACGTCCTTCTGAAGGCTAAATGGCTCAGTAGGCTGGGTTTAAGGCTAATCCAGAGTGCATCATTCCATAGCAAGAGCAGTAAAGGCAGTTTTGACAGGCAGCAGCTGCAGGAGGTGCCTCAGGAGTGAGCTCTGTGCCGCAGTCACCCGGCCCCTGGCTGTTCCGCGGGCTGGGAGCGGGTGGGCACGGCTGGATTATTGGGGTGTGCAGTGTGTGGAGCGGGGAGCGAGGGACCAGTCCTGGTGTGGAGCTTTCCTGGGGCACACCTCCCCAGGCGTCGTTTGCACCGTGAGGGGATTGTGCTGCCCCCGTTCCTGCCCACGCCGGGGCACTGCCCCGGGACAGCCGCTGTGGGGCTCGGGGAATTGTCATTCCAAGAGGCAATTATGTTAAAGCTTGAGGAGAAGCCTCCAAACAGCACAGCTGCTCTGGCAAATCCGCTCAGACGATGAAAGAACATTTGAAGTCTGACAACTTCATTTTCCTCTACAAACAGAAGTACCAGAGGAAAATACCAGCTGGGCAAGCTGGATAACTGAGGAGTGGGAAGGGTTTTTGAAAGGAGAGCAGTGTCTGGAGACCGAAGCACCGATAGTTCTGGTGATTTATTTGTACTGTGTGTCTGTGCAAAGTCTCTGCATGAGCTTTGATAAATGATTTGGGATCCCAGGTGCCTGGCACCTCTGGGAAATGGGATACAAAGCACTGAAATCCTGATCTCCCTCTTCTCCTGTGGCCAGTGCAGAGATCCAGCTGTTTCCAGCATGGGATCCAAACTGTCCATGTTCAGAGGACTCTAAGCTCTCCTGGGGTGGCAAAGCAATAAATTATGGTCATGAACTCCACATTCCTCTCACTACTGGTAGAGCAAGAGCCAGACAGATCTCTCTAAAGTGCATCCAAGGGTGCCTTTTTTCTTTAAATGTGCAGGTTAGGGAAAAACAAATTTAGTGGTATGGCTTCAATCAGCTGAGTGAATAATGCACTCATGGTGGAAGTTTTACTGGGAAGGGAATAGCCTGATGTTCAGCTGGGAATCTTTAGGAGTTCTGTGGAAACAGCACCAACTCACACATGGGTTTGGTGCCCACTTTGGAAATAACTCCATTATAATTGTGATTTTCAGTTGTAGGAAATCTTGTTCCCAAAGTCCTGCCGTGGTTATAGAGAAATTCCTCATGCACAGGCCTTTAACTCACACCCTGCAGGTGAGCACAACAAGCCCTGCCAGCTGAGCAAATGTCCACCAGTTCCTGCTTCACACTGTACCCTCCCAGCAGCTCACATTTCCGAGCTGTTACATTTACCAGGGTTTATCTGACCTTTGGATAAACCCCAAATCCTCATACTGGCATCTCTTCCCTGCTCCCACACATCACACAGGGTTGGGGGTTCTGGAGTTGCCCTGTGGAGTGCTGAAGCCCAGCGCAGCTTAATCCCCCTCTCACACCCATTTCAGAACCACCAAGCTCTGAACAATAAGCCTGTGGTGGAACTAATCCTTCCAAAGTCTTCCTTCTTGCAAAAGGGGGAAGCTGCAGGGACCATAGAGTGGGAAAGCAGTGTTGTGGGCAGATCCCTCCTCAGTGAGCTTTGCAGTGGGCCTAGAGAGAAAATGGAGGCACGGGGCAACTCTTCACTAATAGGAGCAGAAATGTTTTTAGGTGAAGCTTAAATCTCTATCACCTCTCCCAAAATAGCAGCTGAGGAGGCTGGAGATGGCCCAAAGAAGCACCCACAGCCCCAGTTCTGCTCTGGCAGTGTTGGGAATATCCCCATCTCCTGCTGCTTTGTACATGGATCACTCTGCTTTCCCTTCTCTTTACGTGAACTGTGCTGTACGATCCTCACCGTTCAGGGTCAGCCAGAGCAGAGCCAGCACGTTCTTTCCTCACTCTGCCTGCTCGAATTACTCTGCTAATTACTAGTTGCTCATCATCAGCCCATTGCTCCTCTCCAACTCCTTTGAAGACCTGTCTCCATGTGCCAGGCACATCACCGGGGGAGCAGAAGCAAAAGCTCTGGCCATGGAATTTCTCTTCCTGTGGCTGGGAATACCTGGGTCAGTTCTCGGGGGTATTTTCCAGAGCTATTTTGGACATCTGGGGTTTCTATTTTGGACATCTCAGTTACCACTGAAATCTTTTTTGACAAACTGGGCTCCCCTGCCGAAGCCCAGAGTCCAGGAAGTGTTTGGACAACACTCTCAGGCACAGGGTGGAATTGCTGGGGGAGGCCTGTGCAGGGCCAGGAGCTGGACTCAGTGATCCTTTTGAGCCCATTCCAGCTCAGGATATTCCATGATTCTATGCCCATGCTCCAGGGAAATCAGTGCTGTTCTGGGTATAATCAGGATAACAAACGAAATTCTGCTTCATGGGTCTGCAGTAAGTGCTAAGCCTGGATTCTGCCTGGTCCTTCCAAGTCAACTCCAGGCTCCAAAGGGGTCTCTGGATATTTAAATGTGGTCTATGAGAATTCCAGCTGAAACCCCAATTCCAAATTCTTGGTGACCAGGCCTGGAATCCTCCCCTCTGAGGGTGGAGAGGCCCTGGCACAGGGTGCCCAGAGCAGCTGTGGCTGCCCCTGGATCCCTGGCAGTGCCCCAGGCCAGGCTGGACGGGGCTGGGAGCAGCCTGGGACAGTGGGAGGTGTCCCTGCCATGGCAGGGCTGGCACTGGGGGGGCTTTAAGGTCCCTTCCAACCCAAAGCATTCCGTGATTCTAAGTTTGGAGATGTCCATGACCATCCCAGAACCACAAGGGGAGGACAGAGCCCGGCTGATCCGAGGCAGGCGATCACCAGGGTTCCAGAGGAGAGGAAAAGCAGAGCTGTCACCCCACTGTGCTCCCTCCAAAGCCATCTGTGTTTGCAGCCCTTCCCAGGACGTGCTCAGGAGGGAACCATCTGTGTTTTCCTTGGGAGAGACAGCTTGTGGGGAAATAGATGGATTGTTAATGAGACAGGCAGATGGCAAATCCAGCCGATGTCGATGACTGCACTTCAAAGGGATAATCAATAATCAGGCAATTAGGCTCAGCTTGGCTCAGGAGGAGACTGGAGACATTCAGGAAGATGCGTTTTCCAAGCCTCCTTTGGAGATTCAGGGCTGGAGCTTCTGCAGGAGCAGAGTCCTACAGGAACCTCCTGCAGATCACTGAACACAGACCCCTAATCACAGCTGATTGTTCACAGAGCAGCTGATTGGCAATATGGGAATATTTTATGGACTATAACTTTATTTTATTTCAAAGCGAATGTCTCATCTCCCTTCATGATTTCTCTCCTCTTATTTTCTTCTTTTTTTGTCTTAATTTCAGAGTTCTTTTGGGGAATTTATTTAAATTTTATTTACTTAAATTAAAAGTTCTGACTTCACAATATAATTTGAAGATAAGAGTCAAAAGCTTGTATGAAAAGAAAAAAATCTTCTCCTTAACATAAAACACTTCTCTGGTTGATTTTATATATGGATTTCAAAGAGTTTAAAATGACTGAAAATGTTTTGGTGTGCTGACCTTCGCTTTGATGAAGGAGTTCCTTGAAACAAATATGGGTTCAGTCTAACCAAATAGTTCATTAGTCGAAGGGTCTAATTATCCTGCACAACACAGAAAAAAAGATGCTGAGAGGAGGTTGAAATTGTTAAAATGTGGATGTTTTTTACTGTCCAGGCCTGATTTTTCCTTTTTGAAGTCAGTGTTTGAATTAAATTTTTTTTTCTACACGAAATACAGTTGAATATTAAATGCAATCCTTCTAAATTATTAAAATTAAATATTTACACTGAACCAGACCAGTATGAAAAGGAAAAGTTAGACTGTGAGTGTTGATGGACTGGGAGCACCTTCTCTCCCCACAGAAAACCCCAAATAAACCCCAAAACAGAACACCTCTTGCAAAATGAATTATTAAAAGCCTCGGGAATTGGATCCATCCATGGAAACCAAGGAGGAAGAGCAGCCAGGGCTGGAAGACTTGGAGACTCCAAATGTTTCATTTGCTGGAGTCCTCAGCGCACCGGCAGAGTGAGGAGACCCAGCGCGAGGAAATTAAACCAGACAGACTCGGACTGCAAGTAAAACCTAAATGTTTAACAGAGGTTAACCCAGCTCCAGAACAATTCACAATGGTGGATTCTCAAGCTTCAGCAATATTTAAGTAAAAAAAAAATCACTTTTTTCTTTCCCTCAGAAAGATATTTTCCAGTCGAGATACAGAGCAACTCAGACACGGCCAGTGACTTGGATTATGCAGAAAAGCAGATCTTGTGTTCAATTCTTTTTGCCCTGAAGTCTGACTTGTTTGGACCGTGTTTCCCTGCCAGCTGTTACCTACGAGAGCTAGAATTGTTATTTCTCTCCTGCTGAGATTGTCTGGTTCTGCACTAAAACTGTGTTTTCCATGAGCTGTTTCTGGAAATCCCTTTTGGAGTTTATTGTGCACTCAGTGCATTTTATGACTTCAGGCCAGCAAGGAGAAAATGTCCAGTTTGTGAAATTTGGGGCACCTGGTTTTTGGGGCACCTGGTTTTTGAAGAAGCAATAATTTTCAGGCACAGAAAACAAATCATTGCTGGGCTCATCCAGAATGTGACACTTAAATCAGACAAACCTGAAATGTCCGTTTTATGTAGACAAACATGTCCACACAAACACTGTTATACCCAGATGCTGGGACTAAAGCAAATTGTCAGAGTCTGAGCTTTTGACTGAGCAGATACTTTTTATTTTATATTTTCTAGCTCTAAATTAATCCATCTCTCTCCTGTATCAGCATTTTTAGCCATGGTCTCTCTGCACCTTTGCCTCTAGGCTGATGTGTTGAATGATGTCAATCTGGGTACTGATGAATTCATGGAATAATGGAATGCTTTGGGCTGGAAGGGACCTTAAGGATCATCCAGTGCCACCCCTGCCATGGGCAGGGACACCTCCCACTATCCCAGGGTGCTCCAAGCCCCATCTGACCTGGCCTTGGACAGTTCCAGGAATTCAACCAAATTTCCCCACAAACTCAGCAGAGAAGATCCGTAACTCCTCGCCTTGTTCTGGGATCAGGCTCCTCTGATCCCTCACCACCGATGGGGGTTTTGCTCCATAACCACACACTCCACAGGAAGCAGATTTTGGTTAAACACCCTGGGCCACCTTGAACACGCCCCTGCCAGAGTTCAGTTCCCACTCACTTTATGAAGAGCCTCCTAAAATCCATCCCCCTCTTGCTCCAGCTCCGGACACAGCGCGGGCACCATTGGCAGAGCCAACGATGGAGAATTTGCATCTGCTTTGGGCATGCAAATTCTGCTCCAGGCTGGTCCATGTTCCTCATGGATAATGAGCTCCCTCACCGCGAGAGGCACTGGAACAAACCCATCCCAGCTCCACAGGCAGAGTAGGTGTTGCTCTTCAGCCTCCTCAGCGATTCAAGGAGAGCTTCACCCCAACCTGGCGGGTGTGGGAGCTCTGAGCTCAGCAGAGCTGCACTGAGCGCTGGGGGGCTCAGCAGGGAGAGCCGGCCCAGGGCCCCGCAGCACTGCAGGCAAGGATGCTGATTTGGCTCCCAGGGATAAACAACGATCTCTTCACATCAGTGCAAACTCACTCCTTTGTGGGACAGCTTCTGCTTTTTACTGGAAATGTGTTTGGAGGGGAGGAGTGACTGTGCTTGGAAATTGAGATACTGAACAGTAAAATCTTAATTCCAGATGTTTCAGTTTTTAACTTGCATTTTTATTTCAAAACTTTTGAGTTTCATCTTTCCAAGTCCTTGAGGATGTGCTGAAATGGAGGAAAAATGTGCAAGTCTGTAAAAGAACAAGCCACAGAAAATATCTACACTTTCCATTTAATCTAGTTTTAAAATTTTATTTATTTTTGGAGTACTGAAAAGTTCTGTTCTTGATTCAGTGATTTTCTTTTCCAAAAATTGCCAGTGATTTTTCTCCTCTATTTGCTGCATTTAGTTGGTATCTTTGTTGAAGCAGTGAAAGATAAAGGTGCTTTTTCTTAGTCAGGATGTGCAGGGCTGTGTTTCATGGAGTCCCAGCTGGTTTTGGTTGGAAGAGACCTTAAAGCCCACCCATTTCCACCCCTGCCCTGACAGGGACACCTCCCACTGTCCCAGGCTGCTCCCAGCCCCGTCCAGCCTGGCCTTGGGCACTGCCAGGGATCCAGGGGCAGCCACAGCTGCTCTGGGCACCCTGTGCCAGGGCCTCCCCACCCTCACGAGGAGGAATTCCTTCCCAAAATCCCATCCAGCCCTGCCCTCCGGCAGCTAAAGGCCATTCCCCCTTGTCCTGATACGACACTGTGACATTGTCCTAACAGTTCCTGGTGCAAAGTCCCTCTCAAGATCTATAGGAAATGTTTATGTTCCTATAAACTCATTCTGACATTGTTTAACTTTTTAGCATTTATATTGTGCATTTTTCCTGTTTGTATTGGACATCAGGAGGAATTTCTTCGTGGAAAGGGTGGCCAGGCATTGGAACTGCCCAGGGAGTGGGGGAGTCCTCACCCCTGGAGGTGTCCAAGGAAGGCCTGGACGTGGCACTCAGAGCTCTGGGCTGGGGACAAGGTGGGGATTGGGCACAAGTTGGACTCAGTGACCCCAGAGGGCTTTTTCTTTAATGATTCTACAATTCTCTATTATTTTGTATTTCATTGTTTGTCATAATAGACCTCAACAGACACTGCTATCAATGAATATGCAACAAAACTCTTCAAAAAGTGTCTAATGCTTTAGAGAAGTGCACCAGTTCCTTAGCAGTGATTGAAAATCCAATCTTTTCCACATCCAAATATCCTGTTTATATTGGAAAGTGTTTGATTACAGCAAGCTGCAGACATTTTCCTCTAGAAAGAGATGAGACATTTCAATCAGTGCTGAACAGCAGTGGAACTTAATGATGTGAAAAAAATCCCTAAAAGCCAGACTACATTAACTCTTATATGATAACACATTATCTGTGCTAGAGGGAGCAGAGTGTTCATGAAACAATGGGGAAATAATAAAACTAATATACACTGGACCAGAATTCCTTTTCTGAAACCAGGGAATATTTTTAGAAAGCTAGTATCTCACAGAATTCCTGTTTAATGAAGTATTATATCATGGAAATGAACTGTCAGATGTTAATTTCTGCTGAAATAGGAATTTTGAACTTGGGAAGGCTCTTTTCAGGTTCTCCAGCCCAGTTTTCTAAGGAAATGAGGCTGCTGGGTTGGGGCTGCCTGTGCACAGGTTTTTATCTGTGTTTGAACCCACGGGTCAAGTTCAAGGGAATTTGGGGAGGAATTAGAGGTGTCAAAGGTCAGACATATCCTGTGAATTTTGGGAAAATCAGAATCTGTCTAAATGCAAGAGATCCCATAAACCAGGAGTGGATCAGACACCATGGTGCTCCAGATCTCCACAGGTGTGAAGGTCACTGCAGGAGCACTGGGTCAGCCCCTCAACACCAACAATTCCTGAACCCACGGGAATGGCCTCACTTCCTGATTGCAGTCCCTGGAGGCCGGAGACATTAATGTGGATTATACCAACCCCTCAGGGAAGGATCTGCATCCCTGCAGTGGGACAGGGGGACGGGTGGTCCTTCAGGAGCTGCAGTCCCTGTCCTGGGGACATGGGAGGTGTTGGGACAGACCCACACGTGTGAAACCCCTTGGTGCCTCCCCCTTCCCAAAAGTAATTTTTGCATCCAGCCACTGGAGAAGCTCCTCGTGTTCCAGCAGGGCTCCGAGGGTCATTTCCTCTGAATATCTCTGGCATCTGTGAGCGGGGCTGACGCTGATTCCGAGTGACAGGAGCGTCTTCTAGCCCAGGGCCTCGTCAGCAGGGCCGGGCGCTCTGCGGTGACAGCGCAGCTCCCTCGGCAGAGCCCGAGCTGTCAGTGCCACTCTGCTGAGCCCCACACGGCTCTGCCGAGCTCATCTCAGGAGAGCACAACAGCGGCAGGGGAGGGTGGGCTGTGAGACGCTACGAGGTGCGGAGCGGATGAGGGAGGGGATTCGGGAGGCTTGTGAGCCCAAACCAGGCTGCAGTGCTGGCTCAGGACGTGGAGCTAAAGCGGCTGGAGCTGGGGATGATGGGTACAGGATTGGGATGCTGCCTGGAAGTCTGCTGGAGAAAGAGTCCTGTGCATCTCCAGCTGGGATAGGGTTCATCGACTGCTGGCAGTTCCTGCAGTGCTGAGCTTTGGGGTCGCTGTGGGAACAGTGCTGGCAGCACACGGACGCTGAGCTGTGGCTGAGCAGGGCTCACTCTGAGTCAAGGAGTTTTCAGTGTCCTTGCTCTGCTAGAGAGGACCGCACAAGAAGCCAGGAGGGAGCAGGTCCAAGACAGCTGAACTGGCCAGAGGGACATTCCAGAGCAGGAAACATCGTGCTCAGAATATGAACTGTACCAAGTTGTATAAAAGGGGCCATCTCGTGTCTTTGGGAAAGGAAATAGGGAAAATCCATCCCTGTGATGGGAGGTGTGGACTTCACATCTTGAATGGAGAAGGGGCCTAAGTACTTTGATCTCAGAATGGTTTGGGTTGGGAGGGACCTCAAAGCCCCCCCAGTGCCACCCCTGCCATGGCAGGGACACCTCCCACTGTCCCAGGCTGCTCCCAGCCCCAGTGTCCAGCCCGGCCTTGGGCACTGCCAGGGACCCAGGGGCAGCCACAGCTGCTCTGGGCACCCTGTGCCAGGGCCTCCCCACCCTCTGAGTAAATTATTCCTTCCTAATCACAGGCCACTTTCCTTCTGGAGAACATTTCCACAAGAAAAGGGCTGGGTATGAAACCGAGCTTGCTCCCTTAAGCTTAGATCATCCCTGGGAAAGCACAGAAGGATGTGAACTTCTCCCAGAGCTGGGGTGGTGCCCACAGGGTTACACAATAGTCCAAAGAGCCATGAGCAGGATACGGAGAGGGAGGGAAATCTCTGGGATGTGCCCCTTTAATGCACAGGGAGCAGCTGTTCCCTGTTTGTTTCAGTGCCCCTTCTCCCCAACACTTGAAACAATGGTGTTTGTATTGGGATGCTGAATAATAAATATCTTTAATTTTCAATGGTCCAACAGGGATTTGGGGTGACAATCTGGGGTCAGTGCTGTGCAGTCAGTGCAGCTCAGGGGAAGAGCTGAGCTCTCACGAGGTGGGGGTCTGACACACTGGCCCACTGCAGACAGCCCTGCTTGGTGGATCCCTCCTGACTGGGATTCCCATGGCGGCAGCAGATTTGAGGGAAGCACGTTGACCTCTGTTCCCTTGGTGTTGGGAGTTCCTGCACCCAGCGTTATGGGAGGGAAAACAACCCGGGGTAAAGCCCGGGCCCGCAAAGCCCCAGGAACAAAACAGGCGAGTGTATGAAGCTCTGGGCTAGAAGCTCTGCAGAAGTCCAGGGAAATCTGCTGGGATCAGTTTTCACATTGTTCAGACAGCTGGGAATTTTTTAGTGGGCTTGAGAGAACCACCTCTTTTGTGTTCCTGTTCAGAGGGAGCATTGGGCTCCTCAGGAATTGCTCAGGTCCTGGTTTAATGCAGAATTTCAAATCGAGTCTAAAAGAGCTGCCAAGGCCTGAGTGAGACAGGTGCCCTCACTCCGCCCCTGTTGCTAGGTCTGACATCCCACCTTGACCCAAGGGGCAGGAAAGCTCCTGTGGGTCCAGCAACAGCCCGAGGTGTCTGGGGAATTAATCTGTACTGGGAATATTGACACTTTTACTCCTCAAATTTACCTGTCTCACTGAGAGCTGGGCTGGAACTGATTAATTAGTCCTTGGCCAAACACTTTGAGATTCTTAGATGAAAGGCAGCCTGGAAGTCCAAAGGATGGGGAGCATTTATTACCAGCTGAAAGAGACATGAAGAGCTGCAGAGTGTTGAAAGGAGTCCTGCCAATTAATTTACACTTCGACAGAAGTGTTAGGGTTGTTTTGCTGAAAGTTTTGTTTTTCTGAGAATTGAAAAATAAGAAGTCAAACCAAAATCAAAAAGCAAACCTGGAAAAGGTTGAGACTCGTTGGACAATGTGATGCCTTTCCACATTCAGCTTTGCTGATGAAAGCTTTAACACTTGAAAATTCAGTGATTCTCTGATTCTCAACAATAATGCACAGGAAATATGTAAAGGCTCGTTTATTGCTGTGAAAAGCGGGTAAAATAAATCTGCTAAGAAAGTGAGGATACTGTGGTGAACTAGTCTGTCCACAGGGAAGGAAAAATGGTTTGGCTGCTGTCTCCTTTGAGCTGAAATACAAGATGCAGGCAGAGCACTTAACTCAGGAATAAATCACTGGAAATTCGAAGATGTGTTAATGAGGTGCTAATTAAAGGTAGGGAAGGAGGAGGGAGGGGCAGAGCAGAGGTAGGAGGAAGGATCTACCCTGGAGAGCGNGATCCCAGGGATGGAGCAGCTCTGCTGGGAGGAGAGGCTGGGAGAGCTGGGATTGTTCAGCCTGGAGAAGAGACCAAGGGTGACCTCACTGTGACCTTCCAGGGCCTGAAGGAGCTACAGGAAACATGGAGAGGGACTGGGGACAAGGGCTGGAGGGACAGGACACAGGGAATGGCTTCCCACTGCCAGAGGGCAGGGCTGGATGGGATATTGGGAAGGAATTGTTCCCTGGGAGGGTGGGGAGGCCCTGGCACAGGGTGCCCAGAGCAGCTGTGGCTGCCCCTGGATCCCTGGCAGTGCCCAAGGCCAGGCTGGACGGGGCTGGGAGCAGCCTGGGACAGTGGGAGGTGTCCCTGCCATGGCAGGGGTGGCACTGGGGGGGCTTTGAGGTTCCTCCAACCCAAATCACTGTAGGATTCTATAATTAAAGTTTTGTTCTAAAATCAGTGAAACTCCTGAACGAGAGGTGATTCTGTTGCCTCCTCCTGAATTTTGAAAAAAGTTCAAGTTACACCCCTTGGCTCCAGAGAGCTGCTGCTGGCAGAGCTGGGGAGGGACGTGGATCTGCTGTGGAAGTTCCATCACCAGCTCCTTATTTTAGGATCATGTTTGTAGTTTTCTATAACACGACAACTGTGGTACCCTACAAAGGGGCTGGAGGGGGCTTTCCCCTCTTCCATCAGCTCCTGGGAGCAGCACAAGTGCCTTGCCCAGTCCAGAGCCCCAGGAGAAACAGCCACGGGGTGCCTCCAGTGCGGTGCAGTGAGGGCAGGGGTGGTGGGTGGGCACAGGGGAAAAAACAAGCGATGAGGGAGACCCTGAGCAGTCCAGGTGGAGATCGAGGGGTCCATGAGCACTTGAACACCATCGCTTGGACTCTGCAATTAAAAATACAGACCAAGCTTGGGGGAATTACCCAGAGCACTGCTGTCAGTCCTCACCAAGGCCCAGAGAGACAAGGAACCAATCTGTGCTCAGATCAAAGCCCCTGTTTTGGAAATACAGGAGTTGAGTCATCCCTCACTCTCCACAGAGATCACAGAGCTCTTGTTTGCCATTCTTGCAGTGCAAAGTCCACAAAATCTACAAGTATAATAAAATTATGTGTGTGGGGAGAGGAAGGGAAGAAATGTAAATCTGTGTTTTGATGATTTATCTTGGAAAACAAAAAAAAAATCTCATCTGAAGGATCTGAAGCCTCTGGATAATGAGACCTGTTGATTCCATGTGGATTGTGCCTTTGTTTGGATGCTTTTAAGAAAGTGAATTATATTTGTCAGTAAATATCCACTCCAGCAATGTGGGGGATGTGGCTTTTTCATGGAATCCCAGAATGGTTTGGGTTGGAAGAGACCTTAAAGCTCATCCAGTTACACCCCCTGCTCTGCAGGGACACCTTCCACCAGCCCAGGGTGCTCAGAGTCCCTTCCCAAGGTTTTGTATCCTCTGGTCCTCCTAAAGCTGAATAACTTATGGATGTTCTTAAACAGCCTTTGGTGTATTTTGGGACAGAAAAGGGAGATGGTCCCAAGGCAGGCATTTCTCACTGATTTTTTGTTTTGCTGGTTGACCCTGGCCTCAGTAAATCTTTTACTTCTAAGAAAACCACAGGATAGAAAAGAAGGGTTTGTTGTTTCTTTATGTATTAACTTGACCTTGGTGGATTTTCAGGACAGGTTTAACCTTTGCCTGCTGCTGGAACCAACTGGAACACGTGAAGAACTCAAAGGATGGGCTGGGAGTGTGGGAATGGCTGTAAAATACTGTAATAATAAGGGATACCTTAAGATAAAGCAGCAAACAGATGGGGGAACAGTTTTAAGACAGGCAATGCACAACTGTGTTGGTTTTGCTCAGCCTGGGTTTTGGTAGCGGGGGGCCACAGAGGTGGCTCCTGTGAGGAGCTGCTGGAAGCTTCCACCATGTCCAGCAGAGCCAGTCCCTTGTGGCTCTGAAGATGGACACGCTGCTGGCCAAGGCTGGGCCAGTGAGAGGCTGGGAACGCCTCTGTGGTGACAGAGTTAAGAAGAAAATCAAAACAGTGGGGCACGCTCAGTTTTTGTAGCCAGAGAAGAGAAGGAGATAAGAACATGTGAGGGAAACAACATGGAGACACCAAGGGCAGGGGAGAAGGAGGGGCAGGAGGTGCTCCAGGCACCGGAGCTGAGATTCCTCTGCGGGCCGTGGTGCAGAGCCCATGGTGAAGCAGCTGTGCCCCTGCAGCCCATGGGTCCACGGGGAAAGCAGAGATCCACCCACAGCCCCTGGGGATCCATGGGGGATGCAGAGATCCACCCGCAGCCGCTGGGGATCCACGGGGGATGCAGAGATCCACCCGCAGCCCCTGGGGATCCATGGGGGATGCAGAGATCCACCCGCAGCC
>VXBT01013018.1:0-18473 GCA_013400235.1 Oriolus oriolus | reverse complement strand
CCACGGCTGGACGTTCACGGAGAACTGTCTCCCGTGGGAGGGACCCCACGGCCTCCGAGTGAAGGACTCTTCTCCCGGAGCAGCGGAAGAAAATCTTGGTGATGGACTGACCAAAACCCCCCTGCCCTGTCCCCTGCGCTGTTGGTGGGAAGGAGGGAGGGCCTGGGGGAAAAAAGGTGTTTTAAAGGCTTGTTTCACTTCTCATTATCCTCCTCTGACTCTGTTAGTAATAAACTCACTTTGTACCTCTAAGCAGAGCCTGTTTTGCCCTTGGAGTGTTTTCTCCCAGTCCTTATTTCAGCTCATGAACCCTTTGTTAATTTTCCTCTCCTCTGCCCAGCCGTGGCAGGGGAGGGTGGGTGAGTGGCTTTGGTGGGTGTTGGGCCAGTGTCAAGCCATGACAACAGCCCATCCCATTGCCCAGAATCATCCAAGGGAAGCGTCCTGTGTCTTCTGGGACTCAGAGTGGCAGAAAACCTTGTCTGGAAACTCTCTAAGCTGTTTTACCCTGAGTTCAGATGTTCAGACTTTCACATCAGTTGATAATCCCAGCACAGGGCTCTCGTGTGATGATGGAATTCTGCTCTGAGGGATCCCTGCCCCAGCTCCCTTGTGCCCAGCTCCCTCAGAAAGATCTGAGTTACAATTCTGCTCCCAGAAACCTCTCCCTGAACCACCTCTCTCCTCCGCAGGGCAGCTCCTGGAGCTGGGGTACAGCTGATGTGATGGACAGTGACATTTTCCACCTGCTTTCCCAGGAAAGTCTACAAAGTATCCATACATCAGCTCTGATCTGAAGTCTGACAGTGATCAGTCCTTGAAAAAATGAAAATAAAATGTCCTTGCTCTGAGGCTTTCTTGTAAACCAGGAAGGGAGGGAAGGAAAAGCGCCTCTGCCTTTCCAGGAGCAAAGTGCTGCTCCCAAAAGAGATTTGAGTGACCTGACAGGATGGATGCAGGGAATGGCTGCTTTGATGGCACTGCAGGAGGGGAGAAGTCATTCCCCAAACTAAGGCCTAATTCTGATCTGTATTTCAGACAGTCTCTGATGCTCTTGGTGCAACTCCCGTGTCAGGTGTGGTTTTCAAAGCAGAGGAGCTCCCACTGGAGCAGTATTCTGGCTTTGGACAGCTCAGCACAATGCTCTGGGCTGGCCTTTGATACCAAATCAAAACAGATTATGCCCAGTATCTGCTCTCCTCTCCCTCGGCTGCCCAGCAGAGGAGGGTCCAGGGGCAGGTACAGCTCCTTTGTCAGTAATGCCACGAGCCCAGGGACCCTGCAGTGCTGCCATGGACTGGTTCTACAGATCACCTGCAGCACGGCAACAAATACTCCTGGTTTGCACTGAGGGAAACACAGATGGGGCAGGACTTGCTCAGTATGGCAGGAATTGTGATGTCCTTCAACGGAATGAGAAGAGTTTAGAATGAATCATGGAATCCCAGGAGGGTTTGGGTTGGAAGGGACCTTAAAGCCCATCTCATTCCATCGCCCTGCCACGGGCAGGGACACCTTCCACTATCCCAGGCTGCTCCAAGCCCCGTCCAACCTGGTCTTGGACACTTCTGGGGAAGCCACAACCCCATCCCAACCTTTAATTTCAAATACCTCTTACACTCCACCACTCTCTTACTTTCCTTGAGCAGTGCACTCCCACACATAAAGGATGCAAGGCTGCTCCGCCCATGTCCTTCCCTGAGCCTTACCAGTCTAGTTCAGACCCTAATTAAGTTGTGGGTCCTCTGAGGCAGAAATAAAGCACCTGCCATGGCTGCAGAGCTCCCATCAGCTGTGGCAATAATTGTTAATCGTGAGTAGCTCTGTGATTTGCCAACCCTTCTGCAGAAATAGCGCAGACTCCTGGTATGGGATGTGTGCGCACCAAGGTCCCGGCGGCCATCTGAGGTCCTCAGACAGTTTTATGTACTCAGTCAATTTTATACACTCTGCCAGTTTTCCATGCTCCACCTTAGTGCTGGGAGAAACCTGCTCAGGCAGGTAAAACCTTTCCCTGTCCTGCACACAAGCTTTGGCTCTGGAAGGATTTTCTCCATCCCAACACCCTTTCTACAGGGAATTCTCCTCTGGACTGGCTCTTGCCTCTGTTACCTCAGAGGTACAGACAGAGCACCTGTGGAGCTCCTCTAAGCTTTTCCTGCTGGCCCTGTGAGGGGTTTCATCCTCCTCAGCCACCTGCAAAAGCCCCGTCCTGGAGGAGCAGCTCCTGTCCTTTGCACCCAGTGGCTGGGAACTTGTGAGTTCAGGTCCTGTGCTGCTGGACCGTCTCCAGACAGCTCCATCCTGACCTTCCTGGGCATCCCCAACAGTCGGACACGAGAGATGACCCCAGCAGATGCTGTGGGACAATGAACTCAGCCTGGAGAAGATTCGAGGTGACGTAACTGTGACATTCCAGGACCTGAAGGGGCTAGAAGAAACATGGAGAGGGACTTTGGACAAGGGTCTAGGGTGACAGGACAAGGACGAGTGGCTTCCCACTGCTAGAGGGCAGGGATGGATGGGATATTGGGAAGGAATTCCTCCCCGTGCAGGTGGAGAGGGGCTGGGATGGAATTCCCAGAGCAGCTGTGGCTGCCCCTGGATCCCTGGCAGTGCCCAAGGCCAGGCTGGACGGGGCTGGAGCAGCCTGGGACAGTGGGAGGTGTCCCTGCCATGGCAGGGCTGGCACTGGGGGGGCTTTGGGGTCCCTTCCCAACCCAGCCCAGTCTGGGATTCTGAGATTCTGTTTATGAAGCAGAAGGACAGCGAGTGTCACACATGGCACCTGCAGGGAAATCTGGAGTTGGTTCTTAACCCATTTAGCAAACTCCTCTCAAACTCTGGTGAAGGAATCACGCATACGGAGCAAGTAAAGAAAATCTCTGGAGCAGATTAATATTTTAAATGTTGTGCCAGATTTTACAGACACCATTGTGTGGTCCAAGTGCTGCTCCCCCCACGGCCCCAGAGAAGGGCCGGGAGTTTTCTCTGTGTGCCTGGAACTGCTGCACCCAGAGAGTGGCACCGAAGGGCTCTTGGAGCTCATGCGCTGAAGCAGGATTTGCCAACACAATTTTGATTGACTTTAAGGCCTGGAAAAGTGCTTTAGTGGACCCCGTTTTCTTCTCTCCAGCTTCACTAAAGCAAATCCACGGATTTGTTTCCCCAAGGCTTTATTTAAAAGATTCTCGATCCAAAGGCAGAACTCAAAGTCTTTTCTCTGTAGATACCTTTTGTATTTGTGCTTTTTAATGAAACAGCTTTATGATTCCCTCTGTTCAGCTGTGAATCTGAGCTGTCCATGCGGGATTTGTGTTACAAAGAGGTGAGTTGATTATGGGCTGGCAGTACCTTCTTAGGCACTGCCACTTAATCAATATTTTCAATTAAAATGGTGTCTATCTTAATATCTTCTTTTCCATCTGATGTGGTTGAGGATTCAGGACTTTATGGCAGTGATACTCAGCTAGAAAACCTAGGACAGCTGGAACCGTGGAATTATGGAATCATGGAATGGTTTGGGTGGGAAAGGACCTTAAAGCCCATCCAGTGCCGCCCCTTCCACTATCCCAGGGTGCTCCAAGCCCCATCCAGCCTGGCCTCGGACACTTCCAGGGATGATTTTCAGTCCAGCAGCTCCTGTAACCTTCTCCCTTTGGATTTATTATTCTGCCTCCTGCCTTTCCCGTGCAGTACAAACAGCCCGTGCTGAGCTGTGACAGAGCCTGGGCGGGTTTAACCCCAGAGCTGGGGCAGGTGCTGCCACAGGCCAAAACAAAGGGGAACAAAGCAGATCCTGCTTTTCCATTCTGTCTGGGCTGCAGAATCTGGAATAGCACAGCACCTCTGTGCTCCATCTCATAGCACTGATCCGTCCCTGAGGCACACAAAGAATATCTACTTAATATAGTTATAATTAATGTATCTATTATAATATAGCATGGAGAACGGAGGCTTTGGGAGAGCTCATTGTGGCCTTCCAGCACCTAAGGGAGGCTGCTAAAAACGTGGTAGCGACAGGACAAGGGACAGTGGGCTCCCACTGCCAGAGGGCAGGGATGGATGGGATACTGGGGAGAAACTGCTCCCTGGGAGGGTCGGGAGCCCTGGCACAGGGTGCCCAGAGCAGCTGTGGCTGCTCCATCAGGGCCCTGAGCACCCTCCTGCAAATCTCTGCAAAACCCAGTGCTGTCTTTAAAGCAAAGCTCTCCCTGTCTGTGTTCCATGGGCCTCCAGGCCTGTTAAAAACCCCATGCTGGGCAGCACAGTCCTCGAATTTTCAACATCAAACCTCCCTCTGTCCGGTCTGAAATTTCCCCAAGTTGTAAAATTGCAAAGGAAAATTCTGATGCTTTGAAGAGCGAGGACATCAGATTGTCCTGCTTCTGTTTTCTGTGGCTGCAGAGTCTGTTGTCCAGATGGTGGATCCACCCTCCATACTCAGTAGTGAGAGCCTGTTATTCTTACAGGGAATTTGTGCTAATTAAAAAATAGCATTTTACTGAAAATAGAATAAAAATATTTGGAAATTCTGGAGCATTTTGGAAGCAAATAAAAATACTGGAAAGAAGGACAGCAGTTCTGCCTCCCAGAGAAAGCAAGGGGGTTTTTGCCCTAATTTCTTAGGAAAGTTGGGGTAAAATTTTGGGAGGAGATGAAGGATGAGGTTTTCCTTTTTAAGGACAACACTTTCTAAGCTGTGGAATCTGACTGGTGTTGAGTGGTGAGAGTGGGAGAAATTGCACTCACAGTGCCTGGGGACTGTTCCAGCTCAGGGCAGAGGCAAAGTCCATGTGAGTAAGGAAAGGAGAAACAAATCCCTGTCCCTTCCCACAGAGAAAGGGAAGCTCCTGCCCGCACTTCTCCCATCGAGGTGGGGAGACACTGGCATGGGTTGTGGCTGCCCCTGGATCCCTGGAAGTGTCCAAGGCCAGGTTGGATGGGGCTTGAGCAGCCTGGGACAGTGGAAAGTGTCCCTGCCCATGGCAGGGGGTGGATCCTTAAAGTCCCTTCCCACCCAAACCACTCTGGGATTCTGTAATTCCATGATTTCTTGTTGTTATGCCCTGAGCTGATCCGGTTCATGGTCCCGGGAGTGGTGCCAGTTCTGTGGCAAGACTGGAGCCAGGAAAAAGAGGGAATGGGGACAAAAAGGGCCCCAAGTCCAGCTGAGTCCATGTCTCTGTGAAGGCTGAAAAGCATCCAAGTCTGTCAGATGTGAATTCCTCTCTCTTGCTGATGTTTCTCCAGGTTTTCCCAGTGGAAAACCAGTCAGAAATGGTAGCCTGAAATCAAGTCAGGGACTCACTTGTCACCACTCAATGCTGTGCTCCAGAGGACCAAAAAACTGCAAAGAAGGCCAGAAAAATATGGGGGAGAGCAAATTCTTCCCCTGTGGAACTGAATTCATTCTGCCAAGCAGGATTTGTGCTTTTGGGAGAAGTTTCATTTTTTTCAGCATCTGATTGGGATCTTTTATTTTTCTCTCTTCATTTCCACTTAATTCCTTAACACACTTCCTTGATTTTCACCAGTGTCATGTGGAGCCCATTCCCTGGCTCAGAGGAAACATTAAACGGGATTTGCAGATAGAATCAGCAAACTGCACAACAGCAAAAACCCCTGACATGGACACGTCCCCTTAATAATGAATCATTGCCGAGCATCAGATGCTGAAGGAGAGGATCTCCTGAATGAACCAGCTCCTAAATCTTTCCTTGCACACTGAAGGAAGAGGCCAATGCCATTTTCCAGTGAATATTCCTGGTCACAGGAAAACAGGCTGTGAACAGGCAACATCCAAAGGAATAAAAGCGGATAAATGAAAGGATTTAAGTTTCAAGGCTTAAGTTTCAAGGTTTCTTTCAAGGAAGAACTGAAGTTTACATGCATAAATATAAATAAATACAAATACAAATCTAAATGTAATTAAAATGGTCTAAGTGTTGAGAAAGGTCAGGGTGTTACCACAACAAAGCAGCCAAGTGAGGGCCCTGGAACCTCAGCGTGTTATTGCCCTGGAGAAGCCATGGGTTTTGGAGGAACGGCATGTAGGGAAATGCAAACCTGTTTCCTTACAAAAGTTTGGTCCTATTCAGACTCAAAACTTCCCTTGGAGTGCTCAGGCCCTGGTGGGTTGGCCCTGGCTGGATTCCAGGTGCTCGCAAAGCTGCTCTGTCCCTGCCCTTCCCAGCGGGACAGAGCAGAGGAAATGCGATGAAAGGCTCTGGGTCGGGATAAGGACAAGGAGAGATCACTCAACAGTCACTGCCTTGGGCAAAACAGACCCAGATTGGGGAATTGAGTTTAATTTACTGCCAATAAATCAGAGTAACATCATGAGAAATAAAACTAAATCTTAGAACCCCTTGTGTGGCGCTCCCAGGATCCAGGTGGACCTTCCAAAGGAAGAGCCTCTTTTCCCGTGTGCTTGTTCCCATTGAAAGACATTTTCTGGCAGAGGGGGAGGGGTGGTTTTGTTCTCAGTTCTTGGCACATCCCTGATGAACTTCTGCCCTGCAAGTGAATGAAATCAGTATTTTATTCCCTGTCGATGAGATGCTGCTGCTTTGGAGGCTGGAGTGTAACGAACTTGCTGTTTATTACAATTAACAAATAAATCCCTGCACCTTTAAATTAGATCATAAATCTCTCCGTGCAATTCAATACTTCAGTAATGATGTTTTCCTTCCCAGAAGACATTCTGCAGTGACAGGAGCCAGGCAACTTCTCTTCCAAATAATGCGACCCTGAGGACATTCCCTGTGACACATTTGGCCTTTTTGTCAGTGGCTTCCTTCCCTTGGAATCATCTGAGATGTGGTTTGAACACAGCTCTGCCAGCTGGTGGATGATCCCAGCTCATGCTGCAGAGAAAACGACTTTCTGGAGTTTTCCCCAGGAGCCTGGATGTGGCACTTGGGAATGCAGTGGTTTATTGGGGTTATGGTGCTGCTGGGCTGGTGGTGGCACCGGATGAACTTGAAAGTCTCTTCCAGCGGTGATGATTCTGTGATCTAAAGTATTGAATTTGACCTCCACACCTGGAGCTCGTGGATCCTCCCTCTCTCCTTTCGGACACAGATCAGGTGCTCCTGCTAGGGAGGATTTTCCTGTCCTTCTCCATCTCTGGTTTGTCCTCCTGCTTTCCCCAGGCCCAGCGCTGCCGCTGTCTCCTCCTGTAATGTTTGGCAAAATATTCACTCTGTTTGCTAAGGCTTGGTGCCACTTGAAGCTCCCAGTAATCAAAACTGCTGCTGATTAGGTGCAGTGCAATTAAATCACTGCCTTTCAGCAAATCAAAGACACAATGCCAATTAACAATAATAATTCAAAACAATTAAGCAGCTACAGTTGGACTTATTTTCATCCAACTTGCAGTAAATGAGCCTTCTCTCCGGCAGGCCTTTAGCTCCCAGGTAAACAAAGTAAATAACAACAACTCTATAAAGGGAAAAATCAATAAAAGATCATTTGCAACTTGTAAAAGGTTTGCAAATCTGAGCAGGAAGAGTAGATTGCATTTAATAAAGCGTCAGTAAATTGTGTGTTTACAAGGTGGAATTTGAAACGAGCAAGACTGGGATTTCCAGAGCAGTCTATAGGGGTGGAGATGAGAACCAGTGGAATGTGTAAAGCACAGGGTGCTCGCCCTCTCTCTCTCTCTGTGTTATTTTTTGGCAGAAATTCCCAATAGAATAATTTCAGTGGAAGTTACAGTTTTGCTTTTGAATTTACAGAAGCTTTCAAATGCACAGGTTTTCTTGGTTTCATTGTAAAATCAGATTTTTTTCTGGTGACAAAACCGAGACAGACTTGGCCCAGGAGGGTGCAGGCCCTATTTCCACTGTGGAATTCTGCTTTACCCCCAGCACTCCCAGCTAAGGAAGATCCTTCAGGATGTGCCAGGTTTGCTCTGAACCAAAGGCAATTCTTCCTCTTTACTACCAAGGCTTGGTAGGAGGGGCAGGACCAATCTGCACTTCCTTGTGTTTCTGTTTTTCCTGGATTTAGATTTGTGACACGAATGCTGGAACAGCTGGAGGCACCAGCCCTGTCCCTGGGGTTGGGTCATTCTGGCTGAACACATTTATTAAAGCACCTTTTCTGAAATTGGTTAGACAGTGGATTTTGGTCAGTGCAAACAGGTGCCTTTGCTATTTGCAAGAATAAACATGGAGGAAAACCTGCCCTGGGAACTACTCCAAGGGCTAAGGGAATCTGGAGAGTTCCTAGGACCGAGGAGGTACTGGAAGTTTTCCTTTGGCTGGGGAATTTGTTTGGCTGGGAAATGTCACAGTTGTTAACCTTTAAGTCCTTGCCCTTCTGTTTAATGCACATTTAATGGAGGAGTCCCTGGAGTGTGGCAGGTGAAGGTGTGAGGGCCATGGCAGAGCACTGTGTCCTGCACCGTCCTTCCCACACAGCTCCTGCAAACTGGAACCTGCAGAAATCCTTCTGGCTCCTCAGGGAACAGCACTGAAATGTCTCAGCTGGGAAAGCTGTTTGTCCCTAGCTGGAGACATCACAAAGCCTGGAATGCACCACGTTCCTTGGTCCCTACTGAGCATCACGGAGTGGTTTGGCTGGGAAGGGACCTTAAAGCCCCCCCAGTGCCACCCCTGCCCTGGCAGGGACACCTCCCACTGTCCCAGGCTGCTCCCAGCCCCGTCCAGCCTGGCCTGGGACACTGCCAGGGATGTGGAGTCCACAACTTCTCTGGGCAAGAGCCATCTCTCCAGTTTTTTATTACTCTCTTTTATTAATATCTTGGTCTTCTTTCACCCTACAAATTTTCTGGCTTTCATCTCAGTTCAGCAGGTCTTTCATCTCCAGCCAAGACATTTTATGTCCCCAGCACTGTGTGTCTGTGTGAGCGATCCCACATAAGTTCTGCTGGATCTCTTTTTCATGGCTGGAACAGCCCAACAGAGGCAGCACTTGGCTGGAGGAATCTTCTGCCCAGCTCCCTGCCTGCTTTGGTTTGGTTTTTGGCACCTGCCTGTCCCTCCTCTATTGCTGTTGGTGCAGAGCTGTCCCAGGGCTGCTCGGGGGCCTCCAGGCTGGGACCTGGCAGCTGGACAATCCCATCCCAGCAGCTGGAGCTGTGCCTGGAGTGTGTGTGACCCTTGAGAAACCTTGATATTGTAATGTGGGCTGTGGACCTGCCCTGAGGTTCCCTGACCCTGAGGGGGTCATTGCAGCCAGCCCTGGGATGTGCCAAGCCCTCAGCACCCCCTGGCATGGGTGTGCCCCTGCCTGGGTTATCAGGGTCTGTGGCAGTGGGGGCCAGGTCACTGCCACTGCCACAGGAGCTGATTCTGGTGCTGTGCTCCCAGCCCAGGTGAACCTGCATCTGCTCCCCAAGAAGTCCTTGCAGTGAAATTGCTCCGTAATGAACATCCTGATTAATCTGAGAGCCAGTGCTAATGAGAGCAGTGCAAAGTCATCTGGAATCCCAGAGGCTCTGCCATTCCCCTCCAATATGTACCACTTGATATTAGGGAAGATCTTGCTAAGAGAGGGAAGCATGAATAATGTATTGCTGGATAATGGTAAACAGTGATTATTATTCCTCCTTTCCCTTGGATGTACCAGCATTGTGTTAAAGACAGGCTTTGTTCAGAGGAAAGGGATAATTGGAAACAGGGAGGTGATGCAGTGTCTGGCAAATTACAGTCATGTGAGAGTGGCAGATGGTGCCACCGTGTCTGACAATTGCTGCAACACCAAATTACTTCCTCAAGTCAAGAAGGCCAAATTTTGCTGGATTTGTCAGTGTTTGCAAGGGATAAACAAACCTGTTTGCATGGAAATATGGGAGGGAGCATGGAGAGAGCCCCCTTTCAGACCCCCTCTGCCTGAAGTGCTGAGGGAGCTTTTAGGGTACAGAGCTCTGGGCACACCTCTGTTATCCCCAGGCAGCTGCACAGATCTGTTGTTCATCCACTCAGAAGCTTGGCTAACGCTGGGCTAAACTGGGGCTGGTGGAGGGGCTGGAGGAGCTGCTGAAGGAGCACAGAAATTCCTGTCTGTGAGGCTGAGTCTGCACTGGCACAGCCGTGCTCAAGGCAGAGCCAAAATGAATTTATCCGAGCCCAGCAATGCCACGGCAAGGTCACTGCTGTGACCACACCTGGTGCGCCAGAGGTGTCCGGCAGCTGGTCAGAATGGAGGGTGTTGTTAGTCAGAAGTCCCTGGAGGATTTGTGGGTAGTCCTGCACTGCTTTGACTTTCCACTAACTGGAAATGTGCCCACAGCTGAGGTGAGATTGGCACCTACATAAAAATTTGTCCCCACTTCTGATTAACGCAGAGCCAGAAATCTGCTCCTTGAAGTCTCTGTGCTCCAGGCCCTGCACACAGGCAATTATGTCCTCACTCATTTACTCCTGCCTGGACTTAGGATATCCTTAACTGGGTCAAGGATTCCTCTCATTACAGCTGAACTCTTTTATTATCACAGTGGTGGCAACAGCTGGGCTGCTCCAGGAACATCACATCAGGTTGATGGTTGGGCTTGATGATCTTAAAGGTCTTTTCCAGGCTTAACAATTCTCTGATTCCATGATTCTGTGAACATCCAGATGCAGGTCCCCAGGCTGGGCTGGGCTGGGGCTGAGGCAGCGTTTGCTGCTGTGCCTGAACTCTTGTGTGGTATCACTGAAACACTGAATTATCCAGCCCCATGAGCCCAGGGTGAATCATCACCAGAATGCTGCTGTCACCCTGATAATGTCACACAAACCCAGTGCTCGAGCGGTGTTTGTGGCACAGTTCAGTGCCCTGTCACAGCCCCTGCTGCTGGGCCACATCCCTGGCACAGCCGGGGCTCCTGGCTGGCCGAGCATACGTGGGCTCAGCTTGGGGAGCACAGCAAGGTGTGACCTGGAGCAATTTCATCACACCCCTCTGGCCTGTTCTGCACTCAGTTCAGGCCCAGCCTTGGTGGCCCTGCGGTGGAACAGCTTTGCAGCCACCAGGGCTGGCCCAGCCCAGTTCTGCCGGCCCCCCCAGCTCCCAGGGAGAAGGTGCAGCTCTGTGTCCTGCTCCACCTGCCCACGGCCCTGGCCCTGGCCAGGGGCCAGCCCTGCTCCTGCTGTGACAGCTGGAATTGCTCCCTAGCCCAGTTCTATCAAAATGATCTGGATTAGCTTAAAACATTGCTAATAGTAGGGTTTTGTTTGTTGAATTTTTTAAAGCTGTTCTGACAGAACCAGGTTAGACAGCAAGGATCTGATCAGTGGTGCCAGCTGATGGCAGAGCTGGGAAGCTCCTACCCCACCTCCGCTGAACCCAGAGCAGCTTCTGCCGTGACAGCCCAGAGTCTTTTATTACCAGAGTCTGCAGCTCTGGTGGCAACTGGGACCTGTTTGAAGCCAGTGTGGCACAGAGGTGGCAGCTGTGGTGGCCCTGGGTGACATCCTGCAGGATCCTGCTGGGGAGCTGCCTTTGCAGGAGGAGCAGGTTCACGGAGAAAGAGCAGTCTGGAGAATTCAGGCTGGATTTAGGCTGGGGTTGGAGCTCTGGCATTGTCACAACCTGCTTTGATTTGTTCATGCAGGATCTGGCTCCTCTGTTTGCCCTCTTGGGCCAGGCAGGATGTCCCTGTCCCTGTCCCTGTCCCTGTCCCTGTCCCTGTCCCTGTCCCTGTCCCTGTGCTGCCCACACAAACAGAATAATGGGAGAAGGGAAAGGGACATGAGCCAACGCTGTGAACTCCCAGCCCAGGAGGCCAAACACCCTGGGCTACATCCAGAGGGAGTGGGAGCAGATGGAGGGAGGGGATTGTCCCCTGTGCCCTTGTGAGACCCCAGCAGCAGAGCTGGCTCCAGGTCTGGGGCCCTCAGCACAGGCAGGACACAGAGCTGTTGGAACAGGTCCAGAGGAGGCCACGGAGATGATCCCAGGGCTGGGAGAGCTGGGGGTGCTCACCTGGAGAGGAGAAGCTCCAGGGAGAGCTCAGAGCCCCTTGCAGGGCCCAAAGGGGCTCCAGGAGAGCTGGAGAGGGACTGGGGACAAGGGATGGAGGGACAGGACACAGGGAATGGCTTCCCACTGCCAGAGGGCAGGGCTGGATGGGATATTGGGAAGGAATTGTTCCCTGGGAGGGTGGGGAGGCCCTGGCACAGGGTGCCCAGAGCAGCTGTGGTTGCCCCTGGATCCCTGGCAGTGCCCCAGGCCAGGCTGGACGGGGCTGGGAGCAGCCTGGGACAGTGGGAGGGGTCCCTGCCATGGCAGGGGTGGCGCTGGGTGGGTTTAAGGTCCCTTCCAACCATTCTAAGATTCCTTTTTCTGATTCCATCCTCGGTGCCATGGAGATGTGCAGGCGCTTTAAGGCTGGAAGGAGCCTCTGTGTTCTCCTGGAGGACATTCCAAAGGCTGGGCTGAGGGGCCTTTTTCAGCTGTGTTTTTCTGCTCAGGCAATCAGCCTGGCAGGAGAGGGGCCCTCACAAGGGAGGGGCTGGGTATGGGACAAAACATCCCTCGGAAGAGCTGAATTCCTCCTAAAAGGTCATGGAATGAGTGTTTTACTGGTGAAATCCTGCTGCAATGGAGTGGGAACAGGAGGAAATTTGGGTATTTGTGGAGGAGAATTTGGCCCATTAAACTTCAGAAAAAGAAATCCCCACTCTCCAGGATGTCTCTTACTGAACAATTTGATCTTCAAGGCACCCAACCTTCAGAGTTATGATCCAAAGCAGATTTTAGTTATTAAATTCCTACTTTTAGGCATGTTGTGAGTACCTTCAGTTATTGGATTCCCAGCCTCAGGCACTCAGGGGTTGGATTCTCACCAATAAAGTTTAGAGCTCTGAAAGATTTGGTTCAAGAATTTTAAGGAAGAGAACCAAGGGACAAATATTGTTGCTGAACAATTGTTGCTGTTCCTCCCTGATTTTTAAGCTGTAGGGAGCTCTGGCAGTGGATGTAGAGCTCAGCATGAGTTTGCACTGAGGCTGGAGCTCGGGAATCCTCCAGGATTTCTGTCCCCAGGGCTGAAAAGCTGCACCTTCCAACGCTTCAGCTTTGGACACACCAAGTCATGGACTAAGGCCTGGTTCCCCAGTCTCCAGCCTCTTCCTGGTCCACCACAGCAAACATTTACATTGAAAGTTTCCAGCTCCAATGAATCTCTGAAGTTTCTTCCCCTTTTTTTTGTTGCAACATTTCTTAGGGAATTTTCTCCCCACTGCCCCTTTGCTCTGGGGCTGGATTTGGTGTTGTGGGGAACATGGCAGAGCTGGGAAGGAGGGACAGTAAATAAATAACGGCACCAAGCTGTTTCCCCTGGCCTGGGGAGCTCTTTGTGACCCTTTATAAAGAAGCTGAGCCAAGTCCAAGACCAAGCAGAGAGAAACCAACTCCTCTGGCTCGTTTAATCACATTCATCATCCAACTGCAGCTCCCAGATCTCTGATGCAGAGTTTCCAGAGCACAAGGAACACAGCCAGCATCAAACAGCCCAAAAGGGAGAGAAAAAAGGGGCATGGTGCAAAATGCAGAGCAACAAAGTCAAGTCTCCTCTCTGGAGCTGTTCCGCTGCATTTTGGCGATTACTTTGAAGCTGGTGAATCTGAAATTCCTCATTAGGAGCCAATGGCAGACACAGGAGCTGCGCTTCTAATCTGGGTATGAGGAGAGCATTCCAGCCCTGACCTCCCTCTCTCCATTTTTTGATTGAACATTTGCTTCAATCAAAGAGGTAATTAAACTCCTGAGATGAGAAATCCCCACGGTTCATGTCCTGAATACGGTGCAGCAGAAGCTCTTCAGTAATGAAACGGCACAACCTGCCGTGACTGCTGCAGCCAGACAATGCCTGGGGCACGAAGACACCAAACAGCTTCTGTCAAGGATGCTCTGCTTGCCCTAAAGTGCCCCACAGGAGCCCAGGCAGGTTCAGCCTCAGCATTCCAATCAGGGCTCTGTGAAATGGAGCTGATTAATGGCAGGGAAGCCATGGGTGTATATGGGTGATCCAATGTACTGGGACTGCAGAGAGGGGAAACTGGAGCAGCTCCTTCCTCGCAAACCAGTTCAAATGCTGATCCAAACCCAGTGCTGGCCCCGCTCCAGGTGAGGACGGAGGAGACAGGAGGAAAATTGTCAATAGTGGGGTTTTTCTTTAGAAGCTCCATTTTTCTGAAATAAAAGCTGTTCAGGAGAACTCATCAACAGAGATGTGGTTGAGTAATCTCATGTTTTGTCTGATCCCAAGGAAGTGGATGGGATGGGATTGGGGCACCAAGCTGAAAATGGAGCTGCAACACAAGCAGGGAAGTGCCAGCATCACCCAGAGAAGTGGTTTGATGGCTCCACCAGGGAGGAAACAAAAATGCTGGGTTTGAGATCAAAGCAGGGCTTACAGGACTGGCACTTCCTGCCAGATGGAAGCCTGGGTTCTGATGAGTTTAAGGAGTGGCTCGAGAGGGGAAAGTCTGCGGCTGTCTGGGAAGCCCAGGAACTTAAAGAGAAGCCAAGACAGACTGAGGCCGCTCAGCATTACTGGGCCATAAATCCTTCCCTGGGTTTTTTAAAAGGTTTTTGTCTGTCCCAGACCTGGAAGGAAAGAGGCAGTGACATATCCACCATAAAGCACCTCTGGAATGGCTGTGCCAGTCTGCAGAGTGCTGCTGGAATATGCAGCAATTCCAGGGGTAAACACAGGCTGCTCCCAGCCCCGTCCAGCCTGGCCTTGGGCACTGCCAGGGATCCAGGGGCAGCCACAGCTGCTCTGGGCACCCTGTGCCAGGGCCTCCCCACCCTCCCAGGGAGGAATTCCAAATTCCTTCTTTCTCCCTGGTTTTGCTCCCACCAATTAGCCCCAGGGTTTTGGTGAGATTCCCAGTACAGCTCTCCCTGGAGCTCTCACCTCATGAACTTTCATCTTGCCACAGGTAAAGCAGATTGCCTTTAAGTGGGTCGGTCCAACACATTCCTCGTTTGATGTTTTTTTTCTGGAGCACCCAGGCAGGAATGAACAGCTGGGTCCCCAGCCCGGTGCTGCTCCACACTGCAGAGCAGTTTTCTCTTGCACTCAGGTTTGCAGCGTCAGGAAACGTCACTGGCTGTGTCTGGGGCTGCTGGGGCTGTGAGACTCCTGTCACAGCTCCCATTTCCCTGGCTAATTACACCGTGTGAGCCACCAGGAGCAATGGGAGCTCTTTGCAAACCATCTGCTGATCAGCTCTTGCCTGGAGCAGAGGAATTGGGTGCCCTGGTAATTACACTCCTCACTCCTGTCACTGCACATGCTCTGCCTGAGCGCTGGAAATGCCTCATCCTTTCTGAGGCTGCACAGATCTGTTCCTTGTCTCCTTCTCCTTCACCCCAAGGCAAAGGATTTGATGCTGCCTCTGGAGGTTTCCCAGGATTTCCTGGCTGTTGAATCAGGGTCATGGCTCAGATCACAGGGCTGCAGTTTCTGCTGCTTGTGGTTAACTGGACGTTTGTCTTTCCCCAGGCAAACATGGTCTGAAAGGGACGGGCTGGGGAGGCTCTGAGCTCCTTCAATAAATTCAATTGCTCTGTATGAAAATCTGCAGAGCTGCACATTCCCTGTTTCCACTCTTCCTCCTCCCCCAGGCAGTGCCAGGTGTGGGAAAGACATGGAGGTGGTGCTCTGTTCTGTGTCTTCTTCCTTTCGCCTGGGTCAGGAGGGGATTTGTACGCAAAGCACCCCGTGGTTCCCATCAGCACAGGGGGATCTTCAGGCATCCCTAAGAGTAGTGACTGGACACAGGGAATGGCTTCCCACCCCCAGAGGGCAGGGCTGGATGGGATATTGGGAAGGAATTGTTCCCTGGGAGGGTGGGGAGGCCCTGGCACAGGGTGCCCAGAGCAGCTGTGGCTGCCCCTGGATCCCTGGCAGTGCCCAAGGCCAGGCTGGACGGGGCTGGGAGCAGCCTGGGACAGTGGGAGGTGTCCCTGCCATGGCCTGGGCAAGGTGTTAATAGAATCATAGAGACATCAGCTCATGGAATCAGGGAATGGTTTGGGTGGAAGGGACCTCAAAGCCCCCCCAGTGCCACCCCTGCCATGGCAGGGACCCCTCCCACTGCCCCAGGCTGCTCCCAGCCCCGACTGCCAGGGATCCAGGGGCAGCCACAGCTTCTCACCTCAGTCTCCCAAGACCAAACTTCCCTGTTTTGGGACAAAGCAGGACAGCCCTGGCCCCTGGGGGCTGAATTCACTCACCTGCCTGCAGCAGAGCCTTTGCTCTCCTCACTGCCCTGGGTGCTTGGCCAAACTTCTCAGGCGTTTCTAGTGGATTTGGAGGCTGCTCTCTGTGGGACTTTTGCAATGGATGGGGCCTCTAGGGTCATTTAAAAGAGGCATTCTGCCTCCACAAGCCACAAACCAGCAAAGTTGTTCGAAGCACTTTTATAAAACCCAAGAATAATTCCTAAGACAGAAAAACTGAAGCCTGCATAGGAATCTGCATGTCTGATGAGCTGGAATCTCCAAGGATGGCTTTGGTTATCTCTGATACGTGCAGTGCTTGGCCTATGCACAGGACCACATCATCACAGGAAAGTTCAGGAAAGGATTTTCTTTGGGAAGTAAAATCCTTGGTTTCATCAATTTTCATGCAGTTCCCTTTCTAATTCCAAGCTGAAACAAGCAGCAGTTCAGATCCTCACAAAGAGAACACAAGGAAGGGCTGTTCTTACAAGTGCAGGCCCCACTAAGGCAAATGAAAAATTAAATGGGATTAATTTAACCAGATTATAGCCTTGTAACAAATACTCCCGACTCACAATCCGAATCACATTACCTCTGCCTCAAATTAATTGCCTGTCAGCTGAGCTGAGTGGCTGTGGGCAGCACTCACCTGCAGCAGAGATGAGGTTGTACAATGCAATTTAATCCCTTTTCATTGCAAATTAAGCTAAATTGCTCCATCTCGCCTTCCTTGCACTGGAGAGGAGGCTCAGGACTTCTAAAGGAGCAGATTAACATCTCAGGCTTCCCTGAAGGGTTGAAGTGGCCTTGATTTGCTTTATCTTAATTTGCTTTAGATAAACTCAGTCACTTCAAGAAGTTCATTGCAAGGAATTGTCGGGAGGGTTTTGGTGAAGACAAGCCCATGGTGGAGTCAATTTCCTTTTCTTTTCTCTTTACAAACATTTTTTTCTGCTCTGGACCAACAAAGAGCTGCATCTGCAGAAGGTGGGAGCAGAACCAACACAAGCTCAGTTCAAAGCCTCTCCTAATTTATTTCCCCAGCTTCGCTCCTTACATCAGTCGGGCTGCAGGAGCTGTTTACATTTAGCTCCAATAACTTCAGATAATGTACTATTAACTGCTGAACTAATGATCCCAGACTTAGCATTTCCATCAGGACCTTGCCCCATTGAGCTGACACTCCTCAGATCATTTTCTTTCTCATTAAAGTAATTAAAGTCAACGTTGTTGGAAAGACCTTCAGGCAAGCAGAGACAGAGCTGATAATAAGCAAAGCACATCCACAGTTGTGGTTGTTTTGATGTGGAGTTTAATTGCTGGAAGTTGGGCAGCAATCTGTGTTCTCTGTGTGCGAGGGTGCCCGGCTGCAAGGGACAGTGAGGGGCACCTGGGCCTGTCCCCTCCTGGTGGCACTTCTGGCTGACAGGGCAGTGAACATTCCCAGATGTCCCATTTCCCTGCACCTTCTGGTCCCTGCACTGCACTGGCCAAGAGCTTCTGAGTGGTTTTCCTTCACTGCAGGATTTCATGGAGAAGATGCAGAAGCATAGGAGGGGATGGAGTTTCTTTTGTGTGTTTGAGCTGCAGAGGAATTCAGTGAACAAATTTCCCCTGGGGATCCAGGGCTGTGCAGTGATGAGGGGAAGAGCTCTGGGAAGCTTTAGCCCAACCTAAATTTGACCTTGCCCACACGCCCCATTTGTGAAGAGCATTTCAGAGGAGTTTTGCCACTCCATTCCCCACAGACAATCACACCACGTTATGGTCAAACATGCCCTGGACCTGCTTAATTTCTTCTCAGCAGGAATTTCCCCATGGAAAGGGTGGTCAGGCCTTGGCAGGGGCTGCCCAGGGAGGTTTGGAGTGCCCATCCCTGGAGGTGTCCAGGGAAGGCCTGGACGTGGCACTGAGTGCTCTGGGCTGGGGATGAGGTGGGGCTTGGGCACAGGGTGGGCTCGATGGCCTTGGAGGGCTTTTCCATCCTCAGTAATTCTTGGATTCTATGTTGAAGTCTCCCATTCTTCACAAAGATAAAAATAATTTTCAAGGGCTACAATTGCAGCTGTTGGGCAGTGGCCTCGTGGCTTCCATGGGTGATCTGGCTCCTGGGGTCCTTTCAGAGCCTTGTCCCACTTGTCCCTGCAGCCCCTGACCCAGGAGGAGCCATTTCAGGAGCACCTGGGCTGAGATCAGGGCTCATTCCTGTGCAATGGGATGTTCATCCTTCCCTGGGGCCAGTTCTGGGGGTGCTCAGTAAGGGTGATGCCTAAAGAGGCCAA
>VXBT01013016.1:144782-161939 GCA_013400235.1 Oriolus oriolus | reverse complement strand
AGAACCTGGGGTTCCAACAGTTACAGATGCTTCTCTAGTGAGAACTTGCATGATGATCATATATACAAAGATCGTGATTAGGTTATGCCTTCTTCATGGGTACCAAAACCAATTCCATAAATTTTATATGTAATTATTTAAAACTGGATTCTTCTTAAATCAATAGGTGGATTTTTTTTTAGAAAAATGTTTTCAGATACATAAGAATTTGGAAGCGGAACTGCATTGAATAGGAAGAGACTTTGAAAGATTTTTAAATCCCTGTGATACAGGCAACAGTGTGGTACAGATGAAAAACAGCTTCTCAGGTCATAAAAAGCCTTATAAATTTCACAAGAGTCAACAAAACATTTTTGCCCTCTTGCATATGCAGAGTAAAAACCCTGCATGACATCACATCTCTTAACAAAAATAAAAAAAATTAGCTCTATTGTACCATACTGTTTAGTTGCATTCTGAGGAGTTAAAAATAAAAAAATCACTTTAAGGTTTAGACAGAGCCCATAAAGAGGATGCTAGATTTTTTTTTTTTTTTGGCAAAATATAGCCTGCTCCACAATATGTAATTTCTCATAAACATCTGATGGTATCATTTGCTACTAAATAATCCCTTCTAAATTTTAGCATTTCTAAAATCAATACAATTTATTAAGTAATCACAATGTGGACAACAGTAATTTGGAATCTCAGTAATATGGGTTTTATTTATTTTGGGGGGTTCTTTTGCAAAGACTGTTTGCTTTCTGGTTTTCCTTCTCCTTGGAAGTTTTGAACATTTTGATACTACCAACAACAGTTTCAACTCAAAGACTAAACTGTAATTCTACATGGAATATTATTTATTTTATATTCTATAAGCAGTGATTTTGTGTATAAGTCATTACGGAGAAGGAGTAAATGGAGAAGGAAACAAAATGTATAATTATATACCTGACACCTTTTAATTCACTATAATATCAATGGAAGATAAATAGTCTTTGCTCACATACTTTCAAACAACCCCAGAACAGTCTGAGCTGAAAGGCAGAGTACTTGTCTCTAAAATCCAAATATATTTTCACGGCAGCATTTAACTTGACTGAGACTTTCAAGGAAACTATAAAGTTAGAGAACATTATTTTGGACAGCCTATTTCTGTGCTTCACTTTGTCCATATGTAACAGATATATAAGCAACTTAGACAGCCATTCCTGAGATAGGCCACCCAGACATAATCCTGGAATTGAAAGAAACAAAGTCATGAGTGGTCTAAAATGCTGGGATTATGAGCTCCTGTGCCTTGCCCTGATTACCCTGTGGCTTTCAGGTATAAACCAGAAATTCTTAGTGTCATGCTGTTGTGACAGAGTGTGACTATTGCAACAACATCCTAATCTGGGCCTGAAGACATCCTGTGAAATACATATATATATATATATAAAAACAATTTCAGATCAAAGACCATTGTAGTCTAAGTTTGAAATTGCAGAGTCAAATTTTTCATCAGTTTCAAAACTATTATTATTATTTCAGTCATTCAAAATTATTTAAAAAATAAAAATATTTTCTATATTTATTTTGTTTAAGGTTTTTCATTACACCTGAAGTCAGTAGGGGTGCCACAACTAAGAAAGTTGAGGATGAAATGTTGAGAATGACACTTGGGGATGACAAGAGAACAAATAATTTTCTCCAAGAAAGAGGTCTGGCCATTAAACAAGATGTGCTGGTACTATTTTGTGCTTTTTCACTTAACAATAAAAATATATTACATGTTTCAGTAACAGACACTGTGCCCCTACATCCAGAAAATAATAATAATAAACCTTTCAGCAGCGAGAACAATCACACTTCTAAAATTATCATAGAGATTCAAAAGCAAGGATTGAGGAAAATAAGTTGACCTTATATTTAGATTTAATTGCATTCAACAACTATAATGGTAAACTAAACAGTACAGAGGAAGGTTTCTGATCCTGACTTCTTTTACTGGTTTAGATGTACCTACAAATTTGGGGAACAAAAGACACCTTTGCAATATCTACTCGAAAACACAGCAGAAAATCCTGTAGGTTTCTGTGAGTCTAATACTTGTCTCTTCAGACAGCCAGTGAGTAAGAGTAGATGATCACGTACATTCATTTTGCTTCCTTTTAAAGGATGGTGAGACTAGATTCTAAGGGAGAAATCATGCAAAAAGTTCACTAAGTATTCAGTCATCTATAAATCAATGACATTTTGTAAATCTTTTAGAAAGAGATAGATACAGGAGAAAGAGAATGTGGGGGGAAATGGCAGTCTTAAAGTAGTTTGATACAAATGACAGAAGATGTTCAAATTCTGTTGGCCTCTTCTCCCAGGCAACTACCAACAGGACAAGAGGAAATGGCCTCAAGATGCATCAGGGGAGGTTGGACACTACGAAGAATTTCTTCATTGAAAATGTGGTTAAGCTTTGGAATGGGCTGCCCAGGCAAGTGGTGGAGTCACTATCCCTGGAAGTGTTCCAGAAATGACTGGAGGTGGCACTTAGTGCTATGGTATCAAGGTGGCATGGTGATGTTTGGTCAAGGGTTGGACAGTGATCTTGGAGGGTTTTTCCAATCTTAATGATTCTGTGACTCTATGATTTACAGGGATCTCCTGCTTTTAGGGAGAAGCAACTGTGAGTCATGTAGAATACCCAAAGCTGTATTAAGTGTTTACAGATGCTTATATTTAGAGAGCTGAATAGCCTCAAGTGCCTATCTATGTCCTTATTATACCGTGCTTCCTACTCTTGAATGCAAATAGACATACGAGGAAAGAAAAAGATGATTATGATCTGACTTCTCTGTTTACCAACCAGCTGTACACTTTGGGACTCTGGAAAATAATTTTCTCCTCCAGGCAGAAACCTACAGGACACTGACCCAGACCAGCGAAGTCCTACAACACTTCTTCCTTTGGTCTGTGTCTAAATGGCATGCTAAATCTTCACTAAACTTCTGTTTGTAAAGCAAATTATGTTTGTCAGCTACATTGCTAGCAATTTCTCAAGTATTACAGGCCAGATTGATAAAGGAGCTTGGTGTTCCACTTCCATCTCTCAACTTTCTTCCATGTCACAATCTATTCTACAAAAGAAATATCTTCAATGTTTAAATAGATAATACATTTAAAATGTGACATCTTTGTTCAGCATGAATTTGAAGATATATTGTCATAAGTTTTGAATAATGAAATATAATAAAAATTTCAAAAATTGTTTTAATTATTGCAGAAAATGTGGCATTGTAATATGACTGATTTCAGAAGTATTAAGGCTTCTTCTTTGTCCTCTAAATACAGTAGAAAACTGATTTTTTTTTAGAAGATCCTACTTTTCTTTCCTATTTTTTTTACCATCTCGCTCTCCTCTTTTAAAGTAAGCAGAGCTGCTGACAGCTGAGCTTGATGATAAGGTAGTTCTGTTTGTCAGCCAATAGAGGGAATACTCAAACCTGGCCCTCCTGCAAGATAACAGGATGAAGTGTTCTTGCTGAGACACTCGGACAATCAAGGCTTTCTTTCCTGTGCTTTGTTACTGTAAACTATTACGGGTGACCTACTTTCATTATCCTCTCCAATAATGTAGAAGAATATCAGATCCAACTAAGCTGCCAATGTGGACTGTGATTTCCAGTTTAGAAAGTAGCTGTATCCCAAAGGAAAGGTAGTGTATAGGATTACCATCTCAAGCTGCATTATGCTAGAAAGCCAAGGTTAAATAAAACTTTTTAAAAGACTTGAAACCTGACAGCTGATTACCAGTATAAGGTGGGTTGTTTTTAAAGTTTTACATGAATTCTTCATCTTGAAAATGAAGTTCAAGTGCCATAGTTTAAACTTCATGAAATAGACCTTTATAAGCTTAGCTAACAATACCTGCTATGTGAGAAAATATTTCAGTAAAATTAATCACTGGATTCTTTTGAGGTAAAGAAGTTGAACAAAGTACATCAAGCATTAGGTTATTCAAATAAAAATAAAAATCTGACCTTGCCTTCCATTTGACATCTCAATTAATATGTGCAAAATATATTACTTCTTTCACTTACGCTGAAGTGGATAGGCAGGAAACTTCTGACTAAAGCATTAGCTGGATGAAGTCTGGTGCAGAACTGGCTCAAGAATTCTAGGAAAACACTCACAAGATCCACAGGGAAGGCTGAAAATTTCATACTGCAAGAAAGCTCAATTTTGTGTTAGTTTGAGTTGAGTTCAAATGACTGTAGAGAATCAATTGCCTTGTCTGGACACCAAAGAAGACTAAAAGAAATTATTATGCTTGGGGGTATGCTGTAGGGAGAAGAGTTGCTAATGTACCTCACAGCACACAATTCATATGTTCATTTAAATTCTTCTGAAGTGTAAGGACATTGGACTGCAGGATGCAGTTCTGTGTTCTAGAACACTTTCTCTGGTTGCTTTTGTTCAGCCCAGACATTCATTTTGGGTCTTTCTAAGTAAGAGTAATACAATAAAAAAGGAAATTATTCTAAATAGTTGCAAAAGTTCCTAATTAGTATCTAATCTCTGTTTTCTAATCCTTATATCATCATTATTCATACTCAGTTTTGGTTACATGTTTCAACTCAATAATTTTTTTATGCTTTCCTGGCATTTTCCTTTTGTTCACACTTGAAAATCAAGTTAGAAATATGCTGGACATTATTTGGCAAACAATGTAGAAATTCTTTTAACTCTAGATGCTTAGTAAGAAAAAATATTTTTGCTATTGCTATACCAGGGAGTAGGTTTGTAAAGTAATTTATTGCAAGTTTAATAATAAAGCAGAAAGAAATATATCTGTTCTTAGGGTTAAGAGTTATTTTAATTGTGTAAAATGTCGGAAGACAAACACTTCATTGCCAGTCCACTTGTCCATTGTTCAAGAGCTCGATATCAGTTCATTTCTAAGCTTCCCCTCTGTATTTAAATATTCACTTTAACTAGCACCAGCCTAGAATTTCTAGTTCTTTATGACAGTGTTCAGTATTTACCTACTTGAAAGAACACAAAGAATAGAATAACATGCAGGCAATCTTTTTTTTGCAACTTCTTTTTCCCCCTCTTCCTTACATATTCCCTAATGATCAACCAAGACTCCACTGTAACAAAAGTGTTTGTACAGCATTAACCCTTGCTTTAAGTATATAAAGAAAAAGTAGGGATTAACCAAAGATAGCAAAAAGTCTTGTTAAGTAACTTAATGTGTTTTTGCATAAAAGCCAGTTATGCTTCTGTTGTATTATCACAATGAAAAAGAAATATGTCTTCATTTATGCTCTCACATGTATGTTATTATTTCTTCAAGATCTATTATTGTCACCTAGGATTGGTTACAGAAACACATGAAAGTTCCTGGGCTATTGCAGATAGAAGAAAGTCTCAGCAGATCATTCAGTATGAATGAACACATTCAAATTTAACATAACGCACGGCTGAGAATTATCTTCACAGAGATAATTCAGTACGTTACGCATATTAGTGCCAGAGAGGTCACTGGTTCGTATTTTGTTCAAAAGAGAATTCTGGAAGGAATACCACTTTTATAGAAATCCTCTAACAATGGTACTGAAAAAGTAATTCCTTGAAAGCGATGTTGAATTAGGTCATCAGCACAGCCTGCTGTGCTGTCAATTTTGCCTTTACCCAAAAGACTAACATAACCCATGTGAGGATTTTGTACTTTGCAAAGAAGACTGGAGAGAAGAAAGTGCTATTTAGCACAATTTCAACTTAGCAGCCATAGAGTTCATTTATTCATGAATGCTTTAAAAAGTATGTGATGCTTAAGAGACTTTAATGAAGCAGAGCTGTAGTTCTCACAGTACAGAATTTCATGGGTACTGAAGTTCATACAGAACATAACTGCATTATAAACATGATACAGTGCACATCAAAGGTTCTAGAATTCTTCTTTTTCAGATTTGAACAAAAAGACACTATGCCTTATGTGCATAGCTCTTGTAAAAACATATTCCTTGGTAGCTGAACTCATGCTCATGCTGTTTATCTATTATATTAGAACAAGAAATAAAACCCCCAGTTACCTAAAGACCAGTCAAATAAATCTTAGAAGCAATTGATACAAAACTCTTTCTTACATACGAAATCATCTTCTGAAAGCACCTTTTAATATTAATTCATTTGTGTTGTATTCTGAAAGTGCTGATGGGAAAACTAGAGAAAGAACTTTCACTTTGTCAAGAAATTTATTTTATTTACAGCTTGTTTACATTGAATCTTCTTGAGTCTTGTATAACAAGACTGATGTAGATGATATTGGAGTACACTCACAATAAATAGTTTTACTGAAAATGCAAGTTCTGCGCACCCCTTTTGGCATATAAAAGCCCTCAGAAGGTGGAAGTACACTTTGGTCATTCATCTGTTAAAAATAATTAACTAAATCTTCAAATGGTGTTGATCAATATTCCTCAAAGTGTAACTCTAAATTATATCAGCCAGGGACCTGACTTGTTTCAGAAATGAGCATGAATTACTACATAAGCTATTTGCCGATGGAAAAGGCTGAGGAGATGAATTTTAATCAATCTTAAGTCTTATATATTGGGGTGAATTTTTGAAGGAATTTATGAATGTCTGAGCAAACAGACTATTCCAGATGAAAATATACCTTAGCATAAAAAAATACAAAAATTATGAAAGTGAAGACATAGCAGTTTATAAGTTTGTTTCGAGGAAAAGAGGTAGAAGAATAATACATCAACAAATATAAGGAGTAGGTTAAATCACAGTGAGCTGATGACACTTCAAACAGGAATGCTGAACATGCTTTCCTAGACAAGTGTTCCCTACGTTTATGATAAGACATTTAGTTCCCAGTATCTGTTATACTTTTCAACCAAGAGCAAATCTGTTCATTAAGATTTTTCATTAAGCACCTTCATTAAGATACTTCATGGTTTTCTTCAGTATAATCCCTAGAATTTACTTGCAGTATAAAGCTGGCATGCAATTAAACTGGTGTACAATTATTTTGCGGTCTCAGCCTTGGGATATGCAGCAAAATCATATACTTGAGTGGACATTAATACTTCTCCCTCAATAATGTCAAATTAAATTATCAGGAAGGAAGGAAGGAAGGAAGGAAGGAAGGAAGGAAGGAAGGATGGAAGGAAGGAAGGAAGGGTTGACCCTGGCTGAACATCCTGTGCCCACTAAAGTCATCCTATCATTCACAGCTGGACAAAGGAGAGAGAATATAGTGAAGGACTCATGGAACAAGATAAGGACAGGGAGAGAACACTTCCAATTACAATCATGGGTGAAACAGAATTGACTTGGGGAAATAAATTAATTACCAATCAAATACGAATAGGCTAATAAGAAATAAAACCAAATCTTAAAAGCACCCCACCTTTCCCTTCTTCCTGGGCTCAGTTTTACTCTTGACTTTCTGTACCTCTTTCCCCTCCAGTGGAACAGGGAATGGGGGCTGCAATCAGTTCATCAGAGGTTGTGACTGTCACTACTTCCTCCTCAGGACAGGACTCTTCACGCTCTTCCCAGGCTGCGCAGTGTTTCCTAGTCACAGGTCAAATCACTCAGACTGGCCTATTGATATTCCATTACCCTCAAGAGCACATTAGCCATGTCCATGCTATACAAAAATTTGTACTTGGATCCGCATTAGACCCCAGTAAGTACAGTTGGAAGGTAAAAAATGATCAAGAACACAATCTCCCAAACAGTTCAAACTCTGTAATTTGTTGGCAAAAAGTCAATTAATTACACTTTTGTGAAAAGGAATTTTTACCAAAATTGGAACCAATTTTGAAAACTGTTTTTGTTCCTCATGAGAAATAGAGAGTGCAAAGAGAAGAGAGCAGACAAAGCAAAAGCCCTATTATGTGTATTTTCTCATGGCCATAGATACCTGATTTCACCACTTCAAGGTTGCTTTGGGATTTCTTTGGCGCCTGGGATTATTTTTTATGTCTGAGAGAATAATTCCTTAAGAATGCCTAGTATGTATTTACTTCTTTGCGCTCTACTTACTCTTTAAATTAGTCTGGCAATTCAGATATTTTAAAAGGATATTTCAGTACTTAAGGTGAAATTTGATTAGCTCAGTAAATACTGCTAACGTGTGAGGTTTTTCAAATTTACTTCCTCCACCGCTTTCCCACTCCCTCCCCAGTATGTGTATTTATCTGCATTGTCTGTATTTGTTCATGATTCAGAACAGAAACTGTGACATATGATATGGAAATAAAGTACTGTCAGACTTCCAAGTGTGCTGAAACTGCAGTTGGAAATGTAAGTTTTATGAGAGATATTTTGTTTTTTTGTTTTTTTTTTAAATGTAAATCTCAATTAATAAATTAAAAAGTTATTATATTTAGATGCATTTCAAAAAATACCAATTTTTCTGTGCATATTTGAACCAAACTTACAAACATTTTTCATCCTTTACTGATTTTAATATAAATTGTTTTACATTATTTTCAGTTTTCTGAAGATGCTGTAAACCTCTCAAGCAAAGCCCTCCTGAGAAATTTTATGGTTTTAAATATCCTTTATATGATGTACTATGCAAATTAGACTATGAAACAGCCACTTTTTCTTCTTTACTCTGTGCTGTGGGATCATAAAACTACATTAAAATCTACAAAACAAAGAAAAATAAAAGGGGTAAAAAAGAGGAATTCAGCATTTTTCTATATTTTTGTTTAAGTCTGTCTATTTAATATAGATTTTTTTATTCAATAGTATACCAAGTTGGTATGCCTTAAAGGTTAAGTGATGTGCAGATGACCACGTCCATCTGATTTTAATGCAATATATTAAGACCTGTATTCTCTTATATGCACATACATGTTATTTTAATTGAGACTAACAAGGAATTTGCTCCCTCTGTACATTCCCATTTTCCATTCGTCTCCCACAGTGAGTCCTGCAGAGCTGCAGTTTTCACAGGATTGTCAATCCTATGAACCAGATTAAACTAATGAGCATGACAATCACCTGTAAGTACACTATAGAGGGTAAAAAGGTATTGTACAAAGTTGTATGGTTGTTCCCAAGTGCAGCCTTAAGAGACCTGAAACAATCTGATGAGGCCATACTTCCACTGTCACACCTGACACAGGGACAGAACTCCAACTCATATTACAGGACTGTAATGCTCAGTTTCCTACCCATCCTTATCAAGGCTGCCGCCACTCTTCTTTCCCACATACATCAGTCTCACTTACAGTGCCTTTCCTTCGCATAAACAGTGATAAATCAGCTAAACCTGACCTGCAAGTACTGTGTTACCCTGTAAAGGAGAACTCATTGTTTTGCGGGTTGTTTTGTGACATTCATAGAATCTGTATTAATTTGCTGACTATTTGGGGGTTTAGGGAGAAGGCAGAGAGTAGGGTTATACTGAGGTCTTTTAAGAGGGGAGTTGTTACAAATTTTTAATTATTTTTTGTTCTAGGAAAGTTATTAGGCAGTTCTGACCACCTACAAGAATAACAATGTGGTTTATAACCTGAAGCGGCTGTATAAGAGATATTGTCTTGATGATACAAGAAGTTCAAACAGCCAAACATTTCAAAACTTCAGATGGATTTTAGTACCTCAGCATGCATTTTTTTTGTTTGTTTTTTGCTGGTTTTGCTAATAAACCAAATTTGGATGAGTGAGTGCTCAATTCTAGTTTCATTTAGAGTAGAATGATTACACTGTGAAAGAAAATCAGCATAGTATAGCATTCAGTGCTTGCTTCTCTTTGTCATCCATCTGTATTTACAAATGCATTGAGGAGCCAGTGAACTGCTGTTGGTGGTGACTGGTGAATCTGAACCAATGAGGCAAGAGCACCCTGGTAGCAGATTTGAGATCAACTGTTTTTTTACTGGTTTTTGTAATGAAATTGTGTGATATTTTCTTCAGGTTTAGAAAGAAAGCTTTTCATTTTAAACTTTGTTTTAAAATTCATGATACATGGATTATTCTTTCTTCACTGCTCTGTGATATTATTATTACAAGAACGTGAAAGGAATTTCCAAATTCTCTTTCATTATGAAGCAAAATCCAAGTTTCAACATTATCATGGTTTGTGAGTGTTCTGAACTACTGTCTTTAATCTTGTACCCATTAAAGATATAAAAATAAAATATATTTAAATTATTCATACCAATAGTTTTCTGACATTCTTCTCTGCCATTAAGAATGAAGAAAGTGAAAAGAATGTGTTAATTTTCCTTCTGTTCTGGTCATCAATTTTCCATAGGATAGAAAATGTCGGAATACTACTGTGACACTAGAAATAAATGTGTCCTTTTTATAAACAGAGAAATGGAGCTGTGGTTCCTGAGATCATATCTCTTGATATCATCTCATGTGGTGAATAAAGGGATCATCAAAAAAGAGGAGACAATGCAATCCACTTAAACTCTCTTGTAGAGCCATATAAATCCTTTGTTGTACAAAAGTTTAACTATTTTTCTCAGTTATCCCAGTCAAACAAAATATATTACCTCTCCCTACGAGTCTTACCTCATTTAATTTCAAGTCAAGCAGGACAAAGGTTTTTGCCACTTTGTTCGGGTAAGATAATGACTGAAATAATGACTGATTACACCCCCTGATATCCGATGCCATGAATTGTTAATAAACTGCTCAGGTTTGCAAGCTTTTCTATCTATCATACTGAAAATGCTCCCAGAAGAGTAAGTTCTGACTATGTGTGGCTTTTTTTATCTGTCTATATCAACATCGAATCTTTGTCAGTATCAGTCTTTCTGGCATCATAGCACACATGCACAAGTAAGCTTCATTTCATAACCAGCATTTTTTTTTAAAGGAAATAAAAATCCAGAAAAAAAGAAAAAGAATGTCTAGTGCTTCTACCATTATTACACAATAGTATCAGAACATATAAAATATCCTACTGGGTCAGACAGTCTGGGTCAATCTATCCAGCTAAATATGCTGTCTCAGACAGCGACAAGAGGGGATGCTGTTAAGGAAAAGAACACGAGCCAAGACAATGGCTTGCTCCATCCCTTTTGTATTTCTCCACTATCCAGAATTCATGTAATAGCGGCATTACACAGTATATCCTTGTGTAGTCCTTGTGGTAAGTTAACCTTGGCTGGCTTCCAGATATCTGTCTGCTGCTCTCATTCTCACTGCTCAGCAACAAAGGCAGAGAAAAATAATGAGAAAGAGCTCATGGGTCAAGATAAAGGCAGGGAGATCACTCACAAATTACAGACACAGGAAAAAATGAATTTACTTGGGGAAGATTAATTTATTGCCAATTAAAAAGACACTAATAAAGAGGGAAATAAGAACAAAACTGAAACCCCCTTCTTCCCCAACCCTCCTTTCTTCCAAGGATCAGCGTCACTTCTGACTCTTTCACCTCCTCACTTCCCTTGAGTGGTGCAGTGGGATGGGGATGGGGTTGTGGTTAATTCACAATTGTCTCTGTTGCTCCTTTCTCTTCATGCTATTCCTCTGCTACAGGATGGAGTATTTCCCATGGGAAGTACTTCCTTAAAGAACCTTTCTCACAGGTCACAGATTCTGCCAGAAAGTATGTTCCTGGCTGGGTCTCTATGGACTGCAGCTTCCTTCAGGGCACATCCACCACAACATGCTGACCATGTTAAGCCCTGGTCTTAAGTCAGTTACAATATCCTGATCATCAGTGTATAGCTGTCCTTTTCTGTACCTCTTCTACATCCACCTAAAAGTTCTTGAGATGAAAAGAGCAGAAATAAACACTGTTCTCTGGATGCTGGTATTTGGTTCGGTAGGAAATAATATTCTCTGTCTTCACCTTAATGTCTTTCCTGTTCATTCTGCGTACCTCATTGGCTTTTCTGGCTGCCACTGCACATGGAAATGGTTATTTCATGAAACAACTGTTTATAACTACAGTATATGTTTCCATAGCTTGCCTTTCCATGTCATAGGTTGCAGTATTTATAAAGCAGAATATGGTTTGAGATACACTCATCTTTTGTATAACAGCTGCATGCATTGCCGGATAAACAAGAAAAAGATCATTCTGGAAACTGTAGTTCTGCTGTCTTCTAACTGATGCATTAACCAGAAAGATGGAGTTAAAGAGAACTATAAATCAAAGTAAAATTATTGCTAAAATATCAAAATGTCAAACAAATGTCTTTAATAGGTATTCTGAGTCTCTGTGTTTATGAAAAATGCAGCATGAAATAGTAACAAAGAACTATGTTTGAAAGCACATGGTATTTGTTCTGGGATTTTGCTTACATGGAGGTTTCAAACCATTAAAAGTTGCTATAATAGTACATTTTACTTTAGTATAGAAAAGGCGAAAAATAGATCAAAGGCAACACAGAGAATATTGTTTTTAAAAAGGTATGGAAAAAGGTTTTAGGCATTTGAGTCCAAATGTGGTCATCTGCAATAACAAGCTGATCTATCTGACAATACAAATTAACAGCTGCTCCAGAGTTTAAAACCATGTACATTTGGAAACAGCAATAATGACAGTTTGTAAACAGGAAAGGCAGTGATATAAAAATAATTCATACTTTTCTTTGTCAAAAATCCTGTAAATCAAAAGCGAGGCTATTTATACAATTCTTGACAGTTTTTTCCCATAGTGATAATTTTAAAAGTAATGATAACAGTAGTAATTCGTTGGCCATTGATATTTCTTATGTTCTAAAGCATATACCTGAAATGTAATGAATTTAAATTCATGTCTTCCTGGCCTTATTTTTTTGCAGGTCACGCTTAAATCTGTTGGTCCTGTTCAGTAATTGTAATCCTCAAGCAAGTCAGGAGACCATCTTGAGGAGAAAGTTAAATTTTTTCTAGTTCTATTATGCTTGTTTATGGGGATATAAATTAAATCCATCCATATGTCCAATTCTTTTCACATCTAGAAAATAATACCATTAGTTAATACCTGTCTGAGTTAATACAATGAAAATAAGCTGGAGCAAACAAAATTGTGCAGCACATATTTCCAGAATCATTCTAAAGAACTAAAGATTTTCCAAAGACTAGTTTACTTGATTTCAATAAGAGGCAAAATTTTGAATCAGTTAAGTTGTTAGGCAACAAACCTAACAACCCCCTTTGTGAGAAAACAAACAAACATACAAAACAATACACTATTGGAGTGTTTTAGGAGTCAGCATGTCCTGATTCCTCAGACTGGAAAACAAAATGAACCTCCCATAATATCACTGATAAATGCTGGAATGACACATTTTTTGAACTATCCAGATGAATGAGACGTGTTGACAGCCAGAGACATTTCAGCTGCTTATGATACGGACAGACTTTTCTTCCTCTCCTTTTCTTTTCATTTTCTATTGTAGTTGTATAAATCTATACATAAGGCATCATTTAAAGCAGCAGCTTCATCTTTGCTTTAAGTAGCTGGAGATTACAATACTGGACTAGAAATCAAGTTCAATTGATTTAAAGTGTAATACCTCTATCCTTGAAAGATAATTGAATTATTCAATGAAGTTACTGCTAAGCAACCTGGCTTATGGTTCAACATTTTTATTCCAAGCAATATTGTTAGTTATCACTGACATAGGAAATATGAAATGTCATCTACATGAAAGCGCTGCTGCTTAGCTCCTCATGTTTTGTCAGACAAATATTAGCCACACCAGCTCAATTTTTTCAGCAGTAAACTATTTTATAGCTGCTTCTGAGATGCTGTAAGCACAGAATGTTCCAAGTTACCCAGTTTTCCCATCTGAAGGATTCTGTCCAATGAGTTAGTAAGTGGAGGCAGCTAAATAGAATATTACATACTCTGGAGGGCATAAATACAGCTCCCATTTCTGAGGTTGTGTTTCAAGCTCACTGTATGGAATACTGGTGAAGCTGAAACTCATTGTAGCCTCAAAAGTTTTTCATTACCTTGTTTAGAGAATGTCACTGAATTAGATAATCCATTAAAGGAATATATTTGTTGCTACAAAATTGAGAGTAGTGAAGTAAGGGGAGCACTTCAAGTAAAATATTCTCCTGCAGCAACTGAGGGTTAAGTGAATCCAGTGCTGAGGGGGCCGTCAAGCCTCATCAACAGCTCCATATGATCTATGAAGGATTGGAAGATATGTCCATCTGTTAAGACTCAGTGTGAGCTGAGATATTTTGCCCATTTGTGATTTACAGGCTTATTTTTCTCTTCTCTAAAAATAAAATTATGTACTAGAAAAGCAAAACAACAAAAGCTCCGTCCCCTTCCCATATTTGCACATACTTCTTAAGATTGTTTTCTGAGAAAGTCAGGTCTCCAGGGCCTTAATCGCTTTCCAGTGCTTTCATATTAAATGTTCAGCTCTCTTCAATATTTCTCTCTTCGCTTCAAAGCACTTTGTGAGACTGATAAATCAGGTAACTGATTTTTTGTCGTGTTTTGCAGTTTTCATCCACCTTATACCTACAGCTCATCAGACTTCCAAGAAAAGAGGGCAGTTATCCAACAACAATGGGAACAAGATCAAGGAATTCACTAATATGATGATAAAGTCCTCAAACATCATCATTTCTTGAACAAAAGATATTCACTTCTTTGAGTTTTGTTTTCCCTCAGTAGATTATTTTCATCCATTAACTCAAAGGGATAAAGTGGAATGGACACAGTTTGTCATTATTTTTCCTAATGAAAGGAGTTACTTTTGATACTCTTCTGGAAAGTGACATAAAAATTGAGGGAAGATGCCAAATTTCAGTTTCAAACCAAAGATTGCTTAGCATAGTGCTGAGAAAGTTTAATTAGAATTTTGTAATATTATTATGAGTTTCCACTCAGAAAAAAAAGTGATGTTTATGAAAATCTTCACAACCGAATTTCAGATTCTGAAAAGAGAATCCAAAAGATTTCAGTTCAAGAAGGAATGATTTACAAAACCATGGTATTTTTTAAATTCTTTGCAACAGAGTAAGGTAGGTGTAACATCTTTTCTTATGTCAGCTCATCCCAGGCCTTGTAGCTATAGATGATATATATTTAATATGGATTTTGAAAAACAGTGAAACAATATGTTTTCTTGATTTTAGTTTGAAACAGACTTTCTTAAGATTGTTTTTATTGTTTGACTAACAACTGTATGAAAGAGGAATAAACAAGACAGTAATGTTTGGTGTATTGAAGAAGAAAATGAACATTTTTCAGTAATCATCAATTGTTACTGAGGTCCAACTCATTTCTTTCTATTTCTTCTCAAAATTCCATCTTCAGTCTCCCAAATGAACTTTATCTACACTGAAGAGAATTTGTGGGGATAGAAGGAAACTGGTCTCCAAAATCTTTAAAGTTGAAGTTCCATTTTGTATGGGGTCACACTGCACTTATATGCATTGATAAAATAGTAAACTACATATCTATGCTTTTTATGGGTAGATAAAGTATTAATAAATTTTACAGTGCTGTGTCATTTTGAGTCTGATGTACTTTCTAGATTGAATGCTTCAGAATTGCCTTTCAATTTATGATTCACCAATTAAATGTGACATGTTTCCTCAGTTCCTCAAATCAGTTTTTATTCTCTTCCTCTTTTAGAATTCTAAAATGGTAGAAGGTTTTGATTTCAGATGCTCTTTTACAGAAACTTAATTAAATTTATTTTACCTGGCTTTGTGGTACCAGATGACTTCCTCATTAGTTAATCGGATTAAATCAAAAATTGAACCTTAATTTAAGTAATTCTACAGGAATAGACTTTCAAGCATTCCCTCAACCAGCTCCTAAGATTCTTTATTAATTACAGGCTTCAACTTACCTTATTTGGGTCAGCCAGCAGGAGCCAGAGAGCTGACCCCTTTTTGCTTCTAAAAGTGGATGAAAACTTTAGCTACCTGAAGACTCTTTACATTTCTATATCATCTTTAAAATAAATGAAAAAAGACAGAAGATATTTCTTCAAAGATGTTTTATTATATTTCATCAGAAAAATTATATTTCATCGGAACATATTATTGACCAAATGCACAAAACTTATTGCAACATTTCAACTGGGAAAAAAAAAACATTTTCACAATATAATAAAAGCTATTTTTTACCTTTTTGGTAAAAAAAAAAAGGTGAATGCTTTAATTTCAAATATATCTCAGGAATTTTCGTTGTAAAAAAAACATACATTTAAAAAATAATATAAACATACCTAAGTCACTAATTCAACTTCCTCAAAATAAATCTTATCTACAGTTTCATCATGTTTTTAGTTAATTAGTTTACTGAGCACAGCTGATTTATAAAAGGTGGCTTCCTCCTTGAGGTTCGCTCCTTTTAGCATACGTATGAGCCTAGCATAAAAGGATAGCGGCTGTACTTTTGTTACCTTGAAATGAGGCATTTCACTCCAGTGATGTTGCAAAGACGATCCAGTTCTGGTCAGTTTTGTTTTGGATTTCTTGTTCTATTAGGGACTTTTTTTGTAATTTCATTTATCTCAGTAGTCAGGTCAAAGGCGCATACGCCACTGGCAGTATTTGAAGCCGCAATCGTTCCAGTGCAACTTATTTGCATAAATTATTTTAAAGTGTGTTTTAAATGGTTTTCCAAGTGAAATTCTAAAAAATTACAAGAAAAATAAGTTTTGTGACAGAGCTGATTCACACTATTTGCACATCTTGAAATCAGCAACAACATGATCAGTAATTCTTTATAGCTCATGGGTTGCTTTTACCAATTATACATCCTTGCATCAGATTTATATAAATCCCACTTACAGTGTCTGCCAAAATTACTGAAAAATAAAAACCATCAGTATTTACTTTTCCTAAAGAAAAATATAAACCAAATCCTTCTTTTTATCTTGTTAGTATAAATATGAACAAGACCTAAGCAGTCTAAGAATCTTAGGAACATTTCATTTTGTGTGAAATCACAGTATTTTCCATCAGTAGAAAAAATCTATACTTATTTATATATTTCCCTTAAAAGCATCAGTGTAGGCATATATGACTTCTGTACTATTAGCTATTGCTTGCAGACAGAGATGAATGGAGAAAGGATTCATGCTTTAGTAAAGGTGACTTTAGTGAAGAAAAAATGTATTTGTCTATCAGCTTCAGAATAGAATCCCCACGTGATCCCCATAGAGAGGAGAATTCCTATTTATATATTAGTGTGTGTGTATATATATATATATATATATATAT
>VXBT01013016.1:120659-144672 GCA_013400235.1 Oriolus oriolus | reverse complement strand
TTTTTTTTTTTTTTGCATACAATACATACATGTATAAGGAATGAAAGATAGATGTACCAATGTCTCTGAGGTTGCCAGGAGGATGAATGGAATTTCTGTCAAACATTGCAGAAAACAAAATGTAGCCTAACCAAGGGATTTCCCTGAGGGCGTCCCTGAAAGATAAGACTTGGATGCCCCCATCCAAGCCTCCATGTACCCACGACTGATCTCCTCAAGAGCAGAGAAGTGCTTTGTGATTCGCAAAGGGTGGAAGTTATTGATTGTGTGTGTTGTGGGTTAAGAAATGAATTCTGATGTGGAACTTCAGTTCCTGCATTCCTTAATCAATAAAGACAAATAGACTTGTCCAATCAGAATTCAGACTACCAGTTTATATCCAAAGTCTAAATTATACTATTATATTAGGCCTTCTCTGAATAGAAGATATGAAAAAGGAGAGGTCAGTGAAAAAAATCCGTATTAAAATATGGCCTTGAATTGGACACTGGCCTCACTTATCTCTCTTAAGTCATGAACTTTATGCTTCTTCTTGATATTTGGGAAATAAGACTAATTATATAAACAATAACAGTAAGAGCACAACTTTCATTTAACACCTAAAAGGCTTAAGAGGTGATTGGTGTGATATGTCTGTCATTATTTTCCATTTACTAATAAAGCACAAACCGCTTCAATAGAGTTTTACTTTTGTCAAATCCATAAAGCTCCTTGAATTCTTTATTCTTTAAAAATAATAACTTTTATTTAACTGTGAAACTGAGAAAAAAATTTTAAACATTGCTTTCGCAAAATGTTAGATGATTCATCATAATAGAACATAATATATTTTAAAATTTTGGCAGTAATTTTCATTAGATGTTCATTGTACACAATGCATATTTAAAATAAGGCCATTAAAGGTTATTTCAAAACCAGTACCTTTCATGATAAATGTTTCCTGACATTACTGATGTGTAACAAATAAACTGTGACAGTTTTCAAACCACTCAACATGGCCATCAACATTTTGAGCCGTCACAAAAATGTATGTATATACACCATCATTTTCCTCTCGACACCTTCTTTTCTGCTTGCATGTGTAGAAATAAAAAAGAAAAAGTTGTATAGCTACGAGGTATTTTTGTCAGCATCAGCCAACAGCAATAATGAAAATTAGTAATACCAGAAGAAACTTATAGACAAATAAGAAGTAAATTTTAGCTGACACTGAACCACCTTTCAGGTCTCTGATACTCCACCGTGAAGGACGCTGACTTTTATTTGGCTACTGCTGAGTAATCACAATGAGACAATGAGAAAATATAAATCATACCAATCTAAATCAGCCTGATATACAAGGCCATATGAGTTATGTTTCCAACTAAAAGATTTTAGAGAAAGCATCACATTTGCAGAACATTAAAGGCATTTCAATCAGCTGTTGCACGTAGCTTTACACCAGCTCTGTATATGATCATGATAGCCTGTTTTAGACAGGATTGTTATTTCACTGCATATCTAGTTTAAATTATGCATTTTAATATACATTTTGTGAAAGTAGCCTCAATTCTTCAGAAAAAGTAAGGAATACTGAAAATTGCATTTTGAGGAACCCTCTCACTTTTTCTTTTTTCTTTCTTTTTGTCTGTTCTGACAATCCAGCAGTCTGTGCAGCTGACACTACATTAGGAGCTGGCCTTTGTTTATAATTCAGTGGGATTACAGTTGATTAATTTCATTCATGGATTTCCGCAGAGGACATTTTGGGCGAATGTGTGCATCTTACTATTGTTTTTCATATGCTTTTCCCAAACATGACATTTCACTGTAGTCTGCAGGATATATACCTACAAGGAAGAGTAAAGTCAGCCAGTCTCCTTTGAGACAATATATTTGGACAAAAGAAAAATATACAGCGTGGTGATGTAAAAGAAGAGTGCTCTCAGACTTCCTGCAATGCACATGTTTCAAGTAGTAAAAAATGTTATTGCCATCTGTGACTTATGTGTAACTTATTTTTTTTTGGTACTTCTTGGTTACAGTCCACATAAGCATTTTATTCAGATTAGGGGAAAATTTTTAAATTAAATCTCGTATTTTTGTCCAGTTACCATGCTTTGTTTCACATCATCATGTGCACAAGCTGCTTTATTTCCAGACATTACTGAAATGAGAGGTAAAGTCAGATGGACTCCTGATGCACTCCAGCTGCAAAAGGGTGCTCAGTCAATGGGGCAAGGTTATGGATTGTCTAAAGTAAAGTAAACATCAAATCCTCAACACCAAATGTTTTGGATTTTAGATCTGCTCCTTCTGATCCATGCTACTTGCTCTTACAGTTTTTTTCCTAAGATGGCAGGAAATGTTGCTGTTGATAGTACTAGTGAGCTGGGGAAGCACTCTTGAAAGGATGCATTCCACACCAAAGAAAGGACACTCCTGAAAGACTGCATCCACAGGTGACCAGTGCCGAGTCTGGGTGACCTCTGCAGGACTGAGGGCCGTGGGCAGCACGTGCCAAGGCAGGCACACTAATGAGCAAAAAGCAGCAGTAAGAAAACCCTAAAGCACGTGACTCCACACCCCAACTACAGTGCTGCCCATCACCTCATTGGAGAAAATGGGACAGAATGAGAGTTCCCTGGAGTGAAAACAAGGAAAGCCGAGACAATAAATGAGAATAGGTGTTAGTCTGAAGTTGAATGTTGAGAAGAGAGAGGAAAGCTATTTAATTTGTTATTTATTTTGTTGTAATGTAAGTTTTTCCTCCCTGCTCAGTACTGAAATCAATGATTAGAAATCACTGCTAATTGGACATAAATTTTATGAAAAATAAATGAGTCAAGACTGTTTTCATTGCAACAGTAATTCGGCTAGGACTGCTTGTCTTTAAATGATTTTTCGTAATGTAGGATTGCATGCAGAAATACTTTTGTGATGTCGTTTGCTTCTTGATTGCTAAATGCAGCTGCCTTTTTGTTACAACACAACATGGGCATAGCACTGGGAGAGCTAAGGGGGAAAACACATTCATAGCTTCCTATTCTATACAATATATGAATGTTACTATATATTACATACACAATTTTACCCTAACTCCAGAATGTTGTTAGGATTCCAAAAGATATCTTTTATTTCATTCTTACAGATTTATTTTCTTGAGCTGGCTCCGTTCTCTAATTACCTATATTTAACATACCACAGACTTTCAGAGGGAAAATAAATCACACATTAGGCAGAGGCAAACCAAACACTGCAGTATCTCTCTACAGATGTCAGTTAAAGTTTTGTTTAGTAAGATACAGAAACCCAGACTTGTGGATCCTTTTGGGGAAATGCTGCATCTACTTCCCTCTTCTACATTTGTAGCATGTGTCAAAGTATAGCTTCATATGAAGAGAGAATGTTTTGAAACCTTTGGTCTTCCTGTTGGTAATCTTTTTTTTTCCATCCAAAAGCAACACTTTTGCAAACCACAAAAACCAGGGCATGATTGCATTTGGATTGTATTTTTCCTCAAATGCTCATTAGTGACAGAAGTAAGTAGTGTAAGTCTTAACTACAACATATGATACTGGTAAATGACAGCAGAGACATATTTCCATCTGTTTGACACATTTTAAGAATATTTTTTGCCTCAAAAAATTATGTTCTGGCCCATTGCTGTGGATTTTATTCTTTGGTTGGTTGGTTGGTTTTTTATTGTGTTTTCTTACAAAGCTGCTTTTATTTGTATAATATTTATCATATTTCAAATAACTTAAGCACAATGTTGTGCAAATTAGTAAACTACAGAGGCAGCGATAAGTCCAGGGGAGAAAATTGGATTGAGCCATACAAAGGGGCCTGAGCTGAGGGACATTCAGCAGCCCTGAACCCCATCAGGACCCAGAATCACCAGCAGCCACCCAGGACTGGAGCTCGGAATGCTGAGGCCACGTAAAGGTCTCTAAAGAAACCGGAACAGGAGCCTGGCACGTCAGAGAGGGTGTGGCATGTCAGGGAGGGTGTGGCATGTCAGGGAGGGTGTGGCACAGCAGTGAGGACAGGGCACAGCAGTTTGCAGGGCAGTTTGCACGGGCAGGGTGAGCAGGAAGGGCTCTCCTCTGACTATCCAGGAGGAACCAATAGAGGCAGACAAACAGACCCAGTATCTGGTGCAGAAGAGCACAAAAAGCTCCTTTCAGTCCCAGTCTCATTAGCGCACCAGTATAAGCCTCCTCAGTCGTGGTGCTGATGCACTGTGGAGCTCATTCCCCTGCAGCTGCTGNCCTCTTTCCCCTGCGGCTGCTGCAGCCACTGCCCAGCCACGTCAGAGCGCTCCACTGACCTGCTGATGGCAGATGGAGCTCTCCAGGTCACAGGCTGCCAGCAGTGCCTGATGCCTCCCTGTGAGGCTGGGGCAGAAAAACAGTTCTTTTGCAGAAGGTGTGCTGTGGTTGAGGAGCTCCCAGAGTGAGGGAGCTACAGGAGAAAGTGAATAGGCTATATAGTATTCCAGTGAACAAGAGATTGGTCACTTACAGAGACACTACAAGGCTCCCAGGTCTCTCACCTCCATAGTAGTGGGAAAGCGGGTGGACTCAGAACCCTGCTTATAAAGACTGTGCGAGGAAGACATGCAATACTTATGCCTTTTTCTTGTTCTGTATAACCAGGTTCCCTGTCTTGTTGAGCAATGGGTCCTCATTTTCCCTAGTCTTGCTTTTGTCACCTGAGTAATGATAGAAGCTTTTGTTCTTACTTCTGTAATTGCAGAAGCAGAAGAGCATGCAACTCTATCACCCGTATTAGGGATAATCAACTCAAACTACCAAATTGATACAACTACACATACCTAGGTTCCTATATTGGCTTACTTAGAACTTATCCTCAATATGTCTACACCATTTTGCATTGCATACAGTCTTTTCCTTAACATACTGTGCCTTCTGGATTTCTGTGAATAACTCAGAGCTGATTTTTTTAAACATTTCTTACTGTCATTTTGTATTGGCATAACAGGAAAGAGTTTTCAGCCTTGTTTGACATAACAGGAAGAGAGAATGAGAAGCGGTTTACCCAGATCATGGAAAAGAGAAAGAGCAGGTAATTCTGGAAAACATTTCCTGGCACATGGATGATGTAGGGGTGTATGCCATAGAGGCATCCTCTTGGGAGCTGCACCAGCCTCCTCTCCCTAGCCCAGTTCCCGCCTTGGAGTGGGATGATAGACGTGAAGAAGATAGGCTGTCCCAAGACAGTGGACTGATATGAGTGACACTCCTTGCTGGAGCATGCTCAATTATTAAGTTCCAGACAATTCTACCTTCCTAACGGTCTTCCCCGTCCATCAAGTTGTTTACTCCCTAGCTGTCCCCCCCGCCAAGTTTGCTGTTATTGGCCCTTGTTCCCTGGATCCTCTCTTACCCCGCCTCTGTACCCTCATATCATTGGACAATGCTGTGAACCCCTCCCCGTTTTTCAGCCCCCTAAAAACCCCTGTCAGGTGGCAATCTGGGTTCTTTCAGTGAGGACTGGACAGGTAATAAAACTCCTGCTCAGGTTCTCGGAAGGACCGTGTCTGGTTTCTTTATTCCCTCTCGCCTTTGCCTCAAGGGCTTGGCTGCGGTCCCTAGAGAGCTTTTAAGTGCCCCGGGGAACGGCTGTGACAGCCTCTCAGGCACGCTCCATAGGGACGGGACGGCACCTGCGGTCGAAGCGGCTGGGTCTCGGGCTATCCTGGGCTAACTAAAGCAGAGACCTCAGCAACCCACGCCGCCACAGGATGACATGACAACCACCAAGAGCTATCTGCATAGCTTCACCAATGAGAAGCATTCTTGGGCAACTTGATAAATTTCTATGATGAAATGACTGGCCTGGTAGAGGAAGAAAGAGTGGTGGACACTGTGTGCCTGGAGTTCAGTAAGTAAGGCCTTTGACACTCCCACAAAGTTTTCATAGACAAGATGTTGATGTTTGGGATGGATGAACAGATGGTGAGGTGGATTGAAATTTAGTTAAATAGGTGGGCCCAAAGAGATGATCATCTGGATCATGGGGCAGAGTGTACCCTCAGCAAGTTTACAGATTAATTTCAAAACTCTAGATCTTATCAGGAGATATTGGATTGGCTGTAAAAAATACCCATTAAAAGCGAGATGTATTTGCTAAAATACTGCTTTAATATTGAAAAAAACCACCAAAACAAAACAACAAGTAGCACTTATGACAACTTATCTCTTTCTTTCCATTACCATTCATGACATAATTCCTTTTCTAAAAGATGAGTTTGTCAACCCTGCCTCTTACAAAGTGAGACTGCAGCAGACAGCCTTCAGGGGAGACAGTCAAGAGAGTTGTTTGGATGAATCTTCATCAAGAGCTTAACCTTGGCACCCAGAGCAAATGAGAAGCCTGTCTTAAAAGGAAGTTGCTTCTCAGAGATGCCCTGCCTCTGGGAGCCTCTTAGTGAAAGAGGAAGATGGCCAGGTCAGGCTTTCATTTTATGTGTTTTGCCAAGTGTCACCACAAAGCAGAACAAGTATCCTGGCTCAGACAGAACTTGAACAGCCACAAGCCAAATTCTGCACTGTGAAGTTTGGAAGAGAGTAGAGCATGTTTGGTTTTTTGGGGTCTTTTTTTGCTTAAGAAAGGAAAGAAAGGAACAAAAATGGTAAGAAGCTAAGCATACTCAGAAATATATATGGGATCAGACACAACAGCTTTACATTCCCATGTCTATGCCCAGTGATACTTTTTAAAAAACAATTTTAAATAGAATGTATGTTTAGATTTATATACTGTAAACAGTGGAAAAAAAGAGAACATGCAATATGTATTACAAAATACATGACTTTTTAAAATTCCCTTAAAGAATAGCCAAAAATATTATTGGAACCCTACTCTGAGAGAATTTGTTTGTGCGTATGGCATTTAGGCCCACGTTATATGAAAGACTTTCAAAGTGTAAGATTATGAATGGACTCTACTGTTGTGGTTACTCTGAACTGTAAAATTCAGTGGAGTGCCAGAAACTGCCAGCTGGAAAGAAGACAGGGGAATATCAACAGGCTGCATTCAGAAGGAATCCTGATGTGTTGATGTAATAGCCAGATAATGAAATGATTTGCCTGCCTTAATATTCCATTTACAAAGAAGTCATTTAGCCTTTGAAGTGAAAGACTTTGGAGATCATATAAACATATCCGAGGTTGAAAACAGTCTCTTTAAGAGCATTATATTTGGCTTTGTAAACATTAATTCTAATACATTAGTAGCTAAGGTTGATGGAGGACAGAGAGGTGACTCAAAACAGCCAGAATTGTTTCATCAAGGGCAAGTCCTTCCTCGCCAACATGTGATCTTCTATGATGGGATGACTACATCAGTGGAGAAGAGAAGGGCTGTGGATGTCATCTTTTGGGCTTCTGTAAAGCCTTTGACATGTTCCCCCCCAACATCCTTCCCTATGAATTGGAGAGAGATGGATTTCATGGACTGTTAGATGGATAAGAAATTGGTTGGATGGTGATGTCTGGAGGGTAGTGATCAATGGCTCAGTGTTGATGTGAAGATCATTGACCAGTGGTGACCCTCAGGAGTCCATATTGGGTCCAGTACTGTTCAATACCTTCATCAGTGACATACGCAGTGGAACTGAGTGCACCCTCATCAAATTTTCAGATGACAGCAAGCTGAATGAGTGAGGTTGATACACCTTCCAGAGGGAGGTATGGATCCAGAGGGACCTGGACAACAAGTTTGAGAAGTGGTCCTATGTGAACTTCATGAGGTACAACAAGGACAAGTGAAAGGGGCTGCACTTGGGTCAGGGTAATCCTTGATATCAATACAGGCTGAACAGATTCATGGCAGCCCTGACGATAAGGACTTGGAGGTGCTGGTGGATGAGAGTCTGGACATGACCTGGCAATGTGCACTTGCATCTGAGAAAGCCAAATGTGTCCTGGGCTGCATCCAAAGCAGCGTGGCCAGCAGGGCAAGGGAGGGGATTCTGCCCCTCTGCTCCAGTCTCCTGACACACCACCTGGAGCACTGCATCCAGCTCTGGAGCTCTTAGCACAAGAAAGGTGTGGACCTGTTGGAGTGGTTCCAGAGTGGGCCACAAAAATGATCCAAGGGGTGGAGCACCTCTACTATGAGGAAAAGCCAAGAGAGTTGGATTTATTCAGATGGGACAATAGAAAGCTGCAGAATGATCTTATTGCAGTCTTTCACTATTTATATGAGGCTTACAAGAAAAATTGGGACAAAATTTTTATATGATATTTTCTATTTCTTACCTTACTGTCTAGGAACGTAAAATAAATCATGCTTTTCAGTAAGTTCTGGAAAAATCAGATTTTTCTGTCTAGACAGTGACAAGCATATTGTCATCACAATATTAGTGTAACAGAGTAACTGAAAAATCCACAGATACATTGTAGGAAGCAACCAGCAAAAATGTACAGTTTTCAAAAGGCACTAAAGAGACCTGCCCCATAAATAGTTACTTTATGCAAACCTCCCATAAATTATAGTGTATTCTCTCAAAATCTTCATATTTTGTTTAAACACTAAGGTTTTAGCTGATAATGCTTAGAAAAATGTACCTTTCTCTTCATATTCTTCATCCCTGCACTGAAGCAACTGAGTTAAATACAGCGACAGAATTAACAGACAGTTAAGAGATGGTGGAAACCACAATTTCCACCATTTCATAAAATTTGACAAAGGCCTTCATTATTGCTCGTTTACTCATCAGCTAAGTTTGCACTCATCTGAAAAATGCCTGTTACATGCCACATATATTTCATTGCACGATACTGTTACAAAACTCCATTGGTTTTAATTTTTTTCAGGATTGTCTTTAGGTTAATACTAACACATACTAGGCAATAAACTTGTGATCATCCTACAACTGAAAAATCAAGCTATTTAGATATCTAAATTTGTTTGTTTTCATAAAATCTAGAGAAGAAGGCTGTTTTCTAGAAGACTTTTTTGTACATTTTAGTTCCAGTGCAAGAATAATCATGGGGAGCATCACAACTTTGAAGAAAACCCCACCTATACATGTAAGGTGCAACAGTGTAGTTACCGAATTTGTGCAGAATACAGTGCTGTATGCACTAATAAGCTAATATATTATACATGTGGAGATATATATACATATGCAGAGATAGATGTAGACCTATATAACCTCTATCTTTCTTTGTCTTTCTCATATATTTACCTATATATAAAATTGCGTGGATATATATGCATGTATGCAAATGCTAACATATATTGTAAGGTGGTGGTGTGCAAATGGGAAGAAATACATCCCTATGACATTATTACTGCCTCAGAAATCATGCTGCACTGACAGTTTAATTGCAAAGTGTGGGTACTAGAAGGTAAGTCCCTTGGGCTGTCTGGTGCCCTTATGCCACTGAGAAAGCAAAACAGATGCTTAAAGCATAATACAGAAGCTAATAGTAGCGGGGAAAAAATAAACACACCAGTGCGAAACGTGGAAAAGGAGGCTGGAGAACAGCATAAACTCCAGAAGAAATTGTTGCATTTTCAATACGTCTGAGAGTGGGGTGACATTTGGGTTCTTCAGCATAACAGAAATGATTAATCTTAGCTTGCTAGGTAGTCTTGCTAGCCCTGACAAGAACAGAAGCTGATTTTCCTTAGACAAAGGATAAAGCCTGCTCCACAAGATTTTGCCATGCTTTTTATTTCAATTGAAAGAGTTAAATTTTTATTTTGAATGTTGTCAGGGACAGCAAATAGTTCAACTCAGTCCTGTGGAAAAAAAAAGCCCAATTCACTGAATCAAATACGTTTCCATTTTCATTTCATTAAAACTACTGTTGTCTCATTGCAGGAATGAATTCTTCATTTCATTTTTCATTTCAGAACACTAGGTATTTTTATGAAGGGTTTTTTTTGCACTAGGTTTTCTCTCATTTGAAATGTTTTTACAATTTAATAAATACTATTAATTAATGCTAATATACAACAACAAAATATGGCAAATTAAAATTGGAAAATAAGTGCTTTCTTTTTGTTCATATTCTCACAAACAAGACACAAGCATCCTTTTTTAAATTCTAAGGAATAACTGAAAATTCTGAATAGCATACTTCTGTATGCAAAATAAAGAAAAATATTTTTCTTCTCAATGGTGTAAGTTATACTTTTCACTGTCACTTTTTCCCTTTCTATGCCCATGATCATTCATTTTTATGTATTAGCAGAAATATATTGAAAACAACTCACTCTCCCCTTTATACAGAGCTAGCTGACATGGCCAAGGAGTTGTTCTACTGCACAAGCAGGTTACTCATAGAAATGTATCATGAAAAATATCAGAAGAATGAAAACTTCTGTAGGTTTCAATCTAAACTCTGAAATATATATATGTATTAGATTAATTAATGGATACTTTTATAAATGTTGATTGCTTAAAATAAAATAATAATGATCTAATATTCAACTCATTTCTTGATGTTAAACAATATAGTAAAAGATATCACTGCTTCTATACCTGCAGTGTTAATCCACTCCTCTCAAGACTTGTGATAATATTTATGTATTATTTTTTTAATTTACAAAACAAACATGAAATCACTGTAGCATGATGATCTCTTCACGCTTTTTTCAATGGATGCAGCAAGCTCATTAATGGTATTCCATAAATGCAAAACTGAAAATGACATCACACATAATCCAGTCCTGGAATTTGAACATGAATATATACCCTTTTGTAGAGAGTATAAAAGGTCTTTTAAAGGGATTTCCATCCATGCATGTTTCATCAAAAAATATATTTGGACTGGAAAAATATGTGGCTCTTTTGTTCATTGATCTGTAATCTTGTTTATTTTGGAAGATCTTTCAGCTACAACTATGTTACAAATTCAAGTTACAACTTAGAACTGCCCTTGTTGAAAATAAACTTGTTTAGTTATGCAATGTGAGAAAAAAAAATATGTTTCCTACCTTCCCATTCCTTATTTTATTCATCTTTAATTTATGTTTGCAATTCAACTTAGTAGCAATAAGAATATAACTGAAAACAAGTTTTGTAGCAGTCCAAGTGCTTAGGCTTAATCCAGGCTTCCCTACGCTTTCCTCTTTTTTGAAGAAAAATGCCAATTTTTTGAGAAATGCCTGTTTCCTGGAACTGGAATAGAAGACATCTGTCACCTGTAATTGTGCCAAAGTACCTTAATAGCTATCTTGCTCAAATTACTCATTTCTAACATGACAGGAAAAATCTGGTTGCCAACTGTATGCAGAGCACTGTGCTTTTGTCAGGCCAGCCGTATCTGACATGCAGGTTGTTCTCATCACTGCTCACGGGCCACTGAATGCAATCTCTTTGCTTGTGGGGCATTCTCCCTTGTTGCACTATGCTCATGACACAAAACAGAAAGAAAAAAACTGTGTGTTTAGCTGTCAGTACTATTATACTGGTTTTAATTAGTTTTATCTTCCAAAGGATATAAAATCCAGGCTTACAGCACTTTAAAGCAGTAATCAAAGTGCACTTATATTTTGCAGTGTTAGACTACTTATAGCTGAATTTACTTTTCTGTTTTATGTTATAGTGGACATAGGAATATTGTCTAAATTTTAAGAAGACTATTTCCACATAAAACACACTGAAAAATAGGCAAACAAACAAAGGCAGCATAAACTGCAAAATCTGCATATTTCCAAGAAATGTCATAATTTCTAAGAGAACAAGTGTACCTTTGTGGCTTTTGAACAGCTCACAGAGAAATGTTAAAAAGCAAAATCTTTGTGTTTATACTTTTTGGACAGGAAAAAAATCTCTCTTTGAGGCTAATAGTTATTTAATAATATTTCCTGCCATAAAAGAATCTAAAGATATCATACTAAATAGCAAAACATTATAAAAATGTTGTAATATACATACACCTTCTGGAGATTAATCTCTAACAATAATGTGCCATGCACAGGGATTTATTTAAAAATTCCTACAAGGAAACACTGTACCCCTTGATTTAGTTTGTTTCCCACCACCATCACCCTGAGGTAATCTGCCTGTTTCTCTCTTGGGGAATACCACTGGGCACTGTGGACTGTGTGCCTGTTACTAGATTTCCTTTCCCAAAGAACTTGATTAATTTCATCCGAGATTAGGCAATAAAAGATGTTTGCCTTCTTATCCCATCTAAGTCATTAGGGGAAAAAAAAAGAATCAATGAAATCCTTTGACCCAAGTGATAAGGCACAAATATGTGCTTACACATCTAGAATGTGTAATGTATTTAAGAAATTTCTCAAAAATGGTAGCTCTTTTTTGCCAAGTGTTTATGTTTCTATATCAGAGATAGAGACAGATGTTACTCCTTTTCACTCATGCAAGCTGTTCACCTAGGTTTTCTAGTGAGATTTAGTGAACATATTCTTGTCATTTATTTCGTGCTTATGCAGGGTAGGGGGAATAAATTCTAAATCTAAGTAGGCCAGGTAATATGATTGCAAGGGAGCTGCATATGTACAGGAGCTTAGTATGTACAGGGAAAATTTTCTAGCTCTGGTGGCATGTCAGTTTGAACTGCAAGCTGGATATTGTAGAAGTGTGCCTGCAGAGATGGAAGGTGGCCTCAGCAAGGGCAGGCTGAGGACGGTGATTCTCATTCCAGGGATGCTCCAGTGGCCATGCATGACCAGATTTGGGACCCCTAGGCCAGAGCAGTGCCAACAAGTTAGAAAGTATCTGTCACAGGTCACTTAGAGAGCCTGGGGCACCAGATGTACCAGGAGACATTGAAGGAGACGAGTTTGTTTAGACTGGAGATGACACAGGATGGGATATTATTGTTGACTTCTAGAACACAAAGAAATGTTAAAAGAAATATGGAGCCAGACTTTTCCCACAGGTACACACCAAGGGAGAAAAACAATGGACGCAGAAGAAATTCTAATTAACTGTAAGGATAAGAAAAATTTGTAATTCGAGTGGTTAGGCCCAGAGTGGTGGTTAAAATTTCATTCTTGGAAATATTAATATTTAGGGGCCTTCAAGACCTTCATCTTGATATAATTTTGAACTTAATTGTGTATTAGGATCTCCAGAGGTCATTTTGAATTAAAAGTTCTCCATTTTCCGTAATGCCAAAACTAGCATTTTTATCTCCGGTTTAATTTCTTCAGCATTTTCCTTTGAGCTGCCTGGAGTGATGACATAAACTTCTCTGTTCAGTATTGTGTAGTACAACAAGGCAAGTCTTCACCTTTGTTATGAATATAATGTGTTATTTCTGTTTGCTCCCATTGTATGCTGTTACTTAAAAACCTGATGACTGAGGGTCATGGGAATAGTGGAGGGAACATGAGATTGTGTCTGTCTTTGGCAGTGAATGAGGAAGCTCAGCTTTTTCCAGATTTTATGGAAGGGTAGGAAGACATGGAAACAAGTATGTTCAAAGAAAAGACTGCTTAGAGCACAACCAATGCTTGTGATAGCAGAGTCTATAGGAATTGAGGGAGTTACTCTGTTGACAAAAATTATGTGAATGCAACTCCCAATATGGAAGGACACAGTGTAATGGAGATTATTTTCTTATAAATTCCTTTTGTGTCTATTCTGTTTTATCTGATCACTTTGAATGGCCCCAGTTTCAAAATATGCACAGTATTCTAGTTAGCTTTCTAATAAAACATGGCTCTTTCAGTTCAGAAAGATCCTCTAGGGTTTTTTTGGGCAGCTCAGTTTAAGGTGAATACATAAGGTGAATATTATAGGTGAGGCCTATAATAAAATGTCTTGTGTCTTGTCTTAATCCTTAGAGTTACTGAAAAAATAAATTAAGACCAAGAGTAATCCCACAGTTATCAAGAAGACAGTAGAAAGGCTATTATGTCAGCTATTATAGAACTGGTCATTTGAAAGTTCTTTTTCCAAATCCGTTCTTCAAATAGATTGCCCAAAACTCATTCCAAACTAGAATGGAAAAGGAACCTGGAAAAGTAACTGTAGAAAAGGAAACTGGTTACTATTAGCCACAGAGGTGGCAAAAGCACCTGAAATATTTGTCCATATAGGAAACAAAACTGGACTACAATTTATCAACTAATCCCAGACATTACCTTCTACTGATCTAGGTTATTCATCCCAAAAGGGTAAAGATGAATTTTCAACCAGTTTTCTCCGCAGGCCTAAGTTTCATTAATTAAATTTAATGCTTAAATAAAATTAATCCTAATTTTCCAATACTAGAGGAAGGTACTGAATCCATGGTAGTAGTTCTTCAGTTCCACTGAAAGTAAAGCATTGACATACTGGCTAATTAATCTGATCATTCTGCTTTGTATTTTAAGGTTGTCTCTCCTTGGCAGTATGAGGACAAATACATAGTCTGACTTTATTTAGCTATAAAAATGACACCAAATATATGACTGACGTGTACCACTACAGATGTCAACACAGATCAATCTCATGAATAAAACCCCAAGACTCCTAGTAAACACATGCAGCCTGAAATGAAGCTTCCTCTACTTTACTTTTTTGCAATACAGTAATTAATGTTGAATGTACAATAACACAAAACATGTTTGATCATCCTGTGACCAAAGTTTAACTGTAGAATTCTACTTGGAAATTCAAATACAAAGGAATAAAAAAATCTGTGTGTAATTTTCTTCATTAGGAAAATTTATAATCCTGATCCTTTTGTATCTTTTAAAATTAGAATCCATACTGTCCTTTGCTTTTGCAAGCCACACTCTGTTCTACTGTTTCTAATAGCTCAGCCACGTGTAACAGTACTACAGTCTGATTTCATGTCACTTACTTTTCAAATGAAGGACAAGTTACTAATGAAATATGGTTCCCTAACACAAAGTCAGACCTTCAATTTACATTGAACCATTTTCTCAGCTAAAAAATTGTTTATACTATGCAATAACATATCTCACCATGGTAAATATTTACAATATCTGAGTAAATGTTTCAAGGGAGTTTACCAAATCAAGTAGTGCGATAAATTCAAAAATCATTCAAACAGTTTTCAGCTTACAAAGCACATTTATAAATATATGTATGTGTGCACATGTGTGTTTTACCTTGTTTATTCCACAACTTTAGTGCCAACTTTATCCAGTAGACTACTGTGTAAACACCCCACCGTCACAATCGTTAGTTCATCACTACTTTATGTCTGTTCATGAACTGTTTCTCCTCTGGAACTCTTCTGAATTCTACCAAAGTTAACTTTTTTTGGTTGTTTCTTCCAAAAAAGAGGAAAAAAAACCAAACCAAAATGAAAATGTGTTGGTATAAGGGAATTAATTTATTACAGTTTTAAAGAAAAGCTTTCCTTGGCTTTTTCTGAACTTAAGAATTTTTGAATTTGCATTTGTAATAAGGTTATTACACTGGGGTGTTTTGTTTGTGTGTATGAATGAATATAAATCGCTTAAGATTGAAAAAAACCGCAAACTAATTATTCTCCCTTTTTCTTCTCAATTCTCCTGTGTGCTTTACTGATCGACCCAAAACATGAACCCAGTAAAGATGTGAGGTGACTGAAATTTATATCTGGTAGGAGATGGGAACCAGCACAGAGAAAACGACATTTTTATTCCACAGGAAAAGAACGTCAGAGGCTAATAGCTGTTGAGTAGCACTTTGAATTCTAGATTTCCTTCTACAATTTAATAGTAAAAGTCTTGCAGTTAGCTTTAGGTTTTTTCCGTTTGCCTCATTTTGGTTGTGGGTTTGGTTTCTTTTTTTTCCTTATCCTAGCTCCTTTTGATATTTCCGACTGATTCCTATGATATTTTTGTCAGGTTTGTGTGTAATACTTAGATATTTAATTATAATTCAGGCATCTAGAATCCCTTATGCTGTCGTTATTAGAGACATCTAAAATCACAGTAGATAAACATAATTTCTTGGCTTAGATCCAGTCCTGATTAATCAGCTTTCCTAGCATTTCAAGTATTCCTGCAAATCTACCTCAAATCTGCTCTGTTGCTGTTTCCTACCTTTATTTTAAATCTCATTCCAATTTTCACATCTTTCAAACCAAAATGAATATTTTCTTATTGCTCCTCTCTAATTCTCTCCCTTCATTCTGCCAATACCAGTTGTTTTTATTCCAGTTTGATTTTTCATATAGGCTTTCTGTTTCTTTGACTGTAGTAACTCTTTTTTTCTCATCTCTATACACAATTGATGTTTTCCTGTTCCCCAGCTTTCTGGAAGTCTTTTGCCCTACACTTTTTCTGAACTAGCTTCTTAACCTAAACTTCTATTTGTTATCACAAATCTCTGCTCCTACTTTTTTCTCTTCATCTGTTCTATTATACAGGCTCCTCAGGTGTCTGGAAAATCAGCTGACAATTTCATTGAGTGTCTTTGTGTAGTTATTGATAGCAGTTTCACACTTCAGATTTAAGCTTTGCTTCCCATTAACTTTTCCTTTCCTTGCAAGTTATGTTTCAGTCATATGAAAAAGACATTTTAAAATTCCTATGTAGGAATTTTTATGTTCTTTAATTACACATCCCTTTTCCAGCCTTTTGCTGGTTCTGGTCTTGTTGTAGCTTTGACACCATTATGTTTGTTGGAAAGGAACAATAATTTTAGTACTTGTGAAGTAGTTCATGCTATTATGAAGTCTGCTTTAACCATTTAATTCTAATATATGCCAAATTACACATCAGCTGTTCCTGGTGATATACTAGTAATATAACTAGTGAATTATATATATCTCTAGTGAATTAACTAGTGATATACTGCTTATGTTTCAAGGAAGTATAGGAAAGGTAGACTGAGAATTAAGTTTAAACTCAAATCACTTCAGAAGAAGGTATTTTTTTCCCTGAAATAACATTAGCTTTTATTGCCAATTGTAAAAGTTTGAAAATTAATTGCATTGCTCATAAACATATGTACATATTTTGAATTGGAGGAACTTTCTGCAGGTCTGGCATTTCCTCTATTAAAATGTATGTAAACTATAATTGTGAAAGGAAAACATCACTATTCATGCATTTTATCATGTCCTTTGCCTATTGTATTGACTTAAGAAAGAGACACTGAAGATAGCTCATTATAGATTGTATTCAGTGTTCATCTGTGGACAGAATAGCGAAGAATAATTTAAAGTTGAGACAGGAAAAGAGAAAAAGCAATCTCTAAAGCCAAAATAATATTTGGACCTTGAAAGCTATGTGAAGCAACCCACCAAAAGGTTAAAAAAAAAGATGATGGAGAACCAGTTAAGGAATTTACTAATGGGTATAGAGAATATTTTCTTGTAAAAAAGGCAAGAAAAAATGAAATTGTTTTCCTTCTATAAAGAAAGAAAAGAAGTGATAAAAAAAATAGTATGAGGAACACATACTATTTAATGGAATAGAAGAAATAAGTAGGGATTACTGTTCCCCTTCTTTCATATCATATTTGAAGCATCTAAAAGCCAATGATGGTAGAAAATTTTGATTTAATGTCAGTAAACTGCCTAAAGTTTGAAGTTCCCTGACAGAAATGTACTTCATTAAGAAAAAGGAATTCTGTAGGAATAAATTGATTTTAGCTAAATGGGAACAGAAATAAAGAGTGGAATTGCAGTTCAGATGTAGACATTTACACTAAAGGACCAGTATGTGAGGGATGAGTCTAAGCTCTCATGGCAGTAAATGGAGATATGGAACACCAACCCATTTCCTAAGCCTTAAGAGGAATGGCTCTGATTACATGGTTTGTTCAGCCTGGAGAAGGGGAGACTGAGGGGAGATTGCATTGCAGTCTACAACTTCCTCATGAAGGGAAGAGGAGGGGCAGAGAGACACTGATCTCTTCTCTGTGGTGATAATGTGATAGAACCTGAAGCAATGTCATGAAGCTGTCCCAATCGAGTTTTAGGTTCGATATTAGGAAAAGGTTCTAAGATTGTTGGGCACATGATTGGGCACTGGAATGGGCTCTCCAGGGAAATAGTCACACCACTAAGGCTGTCAGAGTCCAAGAAGCATTTGGACAATACTCTCAGGCACGTGGTGTTACTCTTAGAGCTATCCTGAAGAGGGCCAGGAGCTGGACAGTGATGATGCTTGTGGGTTGTTGTTTTTCGGGAGGTTTCCAAGCTCTCACGCTGTTCCCACAAGCTCCGCTCCCGCGCGCGCCGCGCCATGGAGCCGGACGGTCTCTCAGACCGCGCGGCGCCGCGCCGTTCGCCGGAGGCGCGAGTTCGGGGCGCGTGATCCGGGATCGCAGCTTCAGCGCCGCTCCTGCCGCCGGGACCGATCGCCGTAGGGACGGCGCTCTCTCCGTGTGCCGGCACCGCGCCTCGCGTGTCTCCGCGCGCTTCAGAAACACGCGGGTGAGTTCCGTTCTGCCGCCGGGGACCGATACCGCGCGTGCCACGTGCTCGCTCGGAGCGGGCTTGGCTCACGCTATTCGGTGTTGTGGTCCCACAGACCCCCAGGACAAAGGAGACACGGGGGGAGATTTCCCCTTGTCGTCCACGGGAGGGCTTTTATTGAGACGTCATGGAGGATGGAGAAAATACCGAATATTTGGATAGGCATGGGGTTTTTATGGACTCGCGGGGAGGGGAGGAGGGATACGGCGTACGCCAATGGGAAGCAAACAGGAGGGAGGAATCGGGGTACATACAGCCAATGGTTTCTGCGCTGGGGCGGGGGGATGGTCTGACGGACAGGTTGTTGATATTCAGAAGCCGCTGGAATTCAGGGGTCTCGGGACCCCCAGGGCGCGTGACTGGCTTGTGACTAGCTCGGGGACTACTTTGCCGCTTGGTCTTCCTCCGCTGTTCGGCTGGCTGCCGGCGGAGGCACCCCCATAGTGGGTCACTTCCAACTCAGGTTATTCTATATTTTGATGTTTAGAGACCACATTCAGCTGACCAATTTAAATTGTTTACCATAAGTCTGCAACTCTAGGTTGTATGTGACTATTTTGACTCCATTGTCAACACTACAAGTGTTGTCAGTAGCTCACATTTAGATTTTGGCATTGCAGATGTTTAAATACAGGTGTATAATTCAAGAGATGATTCACATTGCCTTTGATTTAGCCTTGTCTCTCCCTGAACTACCAAACCGGTCACTTGAACAGTACTTCGGAGACTTTATCTAGTGGTTCCTGGGAAACATCCTAGATAAATTACTGAGAAGACAATTTATAAGAAACCAAAACTCTAAGAGTTCCTAGGAATCTCAGGTGCCACGTTCTCCAGCTCCTTAACTGCCTTCTGATCAGAGGCACTTTTGATTCTCCAGAGGAAGGATTTCCAAGATTTCTCAACTGGAATATTAGGTTCCTAGTCCTACTTGTTACAGAAGCCTTATGAAGACAAGTCTCTTAACATGAAGTGTGTAAACATTGAAGAAAATATAATTTAGAATGTTTTCCATCTGCCATGTTCAATATTTTTTTTTGTTTTGATTGTCATTCTTTTTGTGGGACTGAAGAGAAATTGTCCGCCATTTCAGAGCTTAAGCTTCCCAATTGCTGCATTTTTTGACTGCTTATACTAAAATGACAATATAAATGTAATAATATGGTCCTAACCTGTACACCAGTGAATATTTACAGCATCCTCTGTTCTGATATTATGTAAGAGCTTCTAAAACTGTAATTGATCTACTATTTGTAACATAGGTTAATTTCATTAGCTCTTTTAGTATATAAGAAATGCAAAATCAATAACTTCATTATCCCAATTTGATGCTTATTGCATAAGATTGGATTTGGTATACATAAATTATCTGCTGTAGATTTCCTTCCTCAGAGACCAATGCATTGAAACTGAAACAGTAATAATAAAGCAATCTTTAGACTTTTTATTTAAACAAAATAGCTTTTCATTTATTAAAAAATGGAAAAAGCTGAAAAAATACTATGAAATTGGAATCTTAATAAATGCATTGAAAATGGTTAATTTGGTCCAAAGTATCCAAATATCCAAAAATATCCAAAGCATCCAAATATCCAAAAGTAACTAGGAAGATGCTATTCTTGTTAAGGACTTCCGGGGGAAACCCAAAATCTAATGAAAAAAACCCTTGCCAAATACCAATCTTCGTAACAAACAAGATGTCCATGAGCTGAGTATCTCATATTAGTGTCTTGTAAAAACTCCTGTGTTGAATTTATTAACACCACAATGAAGAACATCAGTGTCAGCATATTTCACCACATTATATTCTGGTGTACTGAGTTCATTCACTCATCATTTTTTGATAAGAATACAGAGAAAAAGTATTTCTCAGTGGAGACTTTCAGACAATTCAATAGCATTCAATAGCTATACAATACTATTGACGACAGAATAAGAAAAGCCATAGTTCTTTTTTTTATTACTCTGTAATAAAGGAAACATACTTTCAGCACAAAATCCTTGAAGCTGATCCAAGATCTAATCTAGCTCCACCATAATTATGTGTATTTCAGAGATCTCAGTGTATAAATACCCATGAGACACTGCCATCATTCATTGTCTACTCATTCAAGTTTCCAGACAGAGATAAAGATATTTTTACAATATTGGAAAACATCTGTTTTGCCCTGATTAAACAAGGTACTCAGATTAAAAAGAAAAAAAAAAAAAGAGAAAGAATGGATATTGTTGCAAGAAAATTCTCTGAACAGAACAGCCTTCTGATATGTAAAAGACAGCTAGATATAAACACAAAAAGATGGAATTCTAATTCCCCTGAAGTTATTGATCATTAAACAGTGTATAAATTTTAACTTTTGTTCTCTTGTTCTAAATGCATATTTTGTCACTTCTTCAGTATTGTTGCACTGAAATCAAATTGAACCACGTAAAACTAATCCACCCTTCCTCTCCTCCAGGGTGTTTTGTAGATTAATACTTTTTATTTGCCCAGGCATTGAAATGTGTCAAACAGCATTACAGACATTTACTAATATAATTTCCATATTTGACTAGAGATGATAAAGGACAAAGATGTATATTCTGGGAAATTTAGGCTTGTCCTTGACAAGGTGTCTCTGATCTCTCAAAAAAGTTTGAGTCACAGCTGTCACAGGCCAGAAATCTAATAACTTTCTTTGGCATAAATTGGTAAATTTTGCAATCTCTACATACTTGCAGAGATGTGTTAGACTATAATGTATATAAAATATCATTTTTTGATAGTTCAGCTCAAAAGGTTTATCCTCAGTTCTCTGTGTTTTTGTTTGCTTGGTTTAGATTTTTTATGTGTTGTGGTTTTTAGGGTTTCTTTGGGGGAAGTGGGGGCCTGCTTTTTTTTGCTTTTCCTAGATATAGTTTAAACTTTTGAGGCACACCGTATTGAGTATCATCGCAACAATTCTGCTGCCTTATGAATTCCTCAAGTTATCTTTGAATCCTACTTTCCATATGCCTTCCCCCATAAAGGAATGTTCTTCCTTCTTTACGTTGATCCATACAGAAAATTACTCCTTTGAGATGCTGTTTCAAGAATTGACAAGGTTAGCTGAAAATGTCTTAGATTTTTTTTAATTTCTCTGTAAGTGCATCATGAGGTAATTTTCTCCAAATGGAAAAATATCTCTCAAAGGCTCTGAAGGAGTTCTAGATTGCTCCTTCTTTGTTTTCTTAAAAATAATGTAATTCTTAGTATAATATCTTTATTTTATCACCTATCTATATCTAAATTTATATGTTATACCAGTATTACATAAAGCAATGTTTATCTTGCTAAATAAAAGGACACAGAAAAAAAAAAAAAAAGGAAAAAAAAACCCCACATGATGAATCCCTGATGTCCTGTATTCCCTAGACTCTCTTTTTCTCCACTGCATCTCCTTTACAAATTAAGCCCAGGCATAGTTCTGGGTGCACATCCCTGCATGGGCACTGCACAAAAACCTCCTCTAGATTAAGTTATTTAAGTTGGGATTTTTCCCATCTGTTTTTCATGCATCTTTCACAGATAATTTTGCCTTTATTGAAGGTAAATAGCAGAAGAGATTCCAGATGGAATTTCAGAATTCTAAATGAGTGTGACACTTCCCTGTTCTCATTTTAAGGTTTAGACTATATGCAGATGCCACTCTGTTAAGAGGTCAGACAAAGTCCAGCAGAGATATTTGTCTTTAGAATAAACAGACTCATCCTTTCTCTTAAAAATCATGACTTTCATGGATTCATGAAGGCTCTTTCATGGTGTTCTATTTCAGACCTCTTCTATATTTAGGGGAGAACACTGAGAGTTGCTATAGGGTGATATATTAGAGTTAAAAGTATATAGGTGAAGATGTTTATCTTCCTGATTTCACCAAGTTTTAGATGGCTAATTTGAATGAGATGAAACCTTTGAGCAGAAGAAAAATTGTTCAGTGAGCTGAATATTATCCTGAAAGCCTAAGTAATACCCACCAAAATATCTATTACTGTCTACACAGTAGTAAATCAATAAAGTAGAAGGAATTCAGCTATCATTAAAGCATGAGACCTCACTTTTTATCAACATTGGTAGTTTAAGCCATATAATTCTTTAACTTAGCTTATGCAGTACATTGAATATACTTAGCTCTTTTGTAAGTAGGTTTCCTTCTGTGTTTCAAAGAAAGTGCTAGAGCTGTTCATGTTGAGTTCTGAAGGGGACTCAGAAACATTTAGAAGTCATCAACAAAGAGATGAATAAACAAAGTTTTTGCAGGGAAAATACAAGAAACAGCCTTAGAAACCCCATTAGGTGACTGAGGTTATTAAAGCTGGCATAGCACTTAAGTAATCTCTCACTATCTGCCTCTTTGTTAGTGTTTCTGTCATGAATAACAAGTAAATTAAAGCCCAGTGAAATAAAATTAATCTATGGGTTCTGGGTATTATACTGCTAGCTTTGTAAAGGGAGATAAAGAGCAAAGGGAAAATTTGTTCAATATATCTCTTGAAATGGATTAATTAACCTGGATCATTATAAAGATGCATATTTAGAATTAAAGAAGCATTAAAATAATTCATTTTCATCCCCTTTAGAATTAGTACAGACACTTTTTTTATATGACATAGGATGTCTTCTAATTCACAAAAGAATGAAAGGAAAATCAGAGATGCATATTTCATGGGAAATGGCAGGTGGTAAGACATTGTAGAAAAGAGTAAAACAACGGTGGAAAATACAGTGATGTACATCTGATAAAGAGAGGGGAAAGAAAAGAATCAGGAAACCTGCAGGGAGTTGAGAAAGTAAAATAAAAAAACTTATTAAAAGGCTTGAGCAAAGCTGCACCCTATGAATGGCTATGAGCAATTGCTCTGCTAATTTGGAGGAGACAGGCCAACTTGCAGGAAAAAAACATGAAGAAAAACTACAAAGGTGGTAATACATTATTTTCTTTTATTGGCAAGAACAAAAGAAAAAATAGTCTTTAGAGGAAGCAGTGGGAAGCATTTATATGATATTAAAGAAAATGCTAACCTGAAATTAAGTTGTTAATGAACTATACCAAGGAAGAATGTAGGACTCATGCTATCATGGAGAATATTCAAGGCTGACATGTCCCAGATATATAATTCAGACATAATTTAAGATATCTTTTCATCATGAACAGTATTCCTGGAGTTACCAGTTCAGTTCAGTGTTTACTGCCTCTATATCTTCTGCCTCCAAACACATAATCACTGTGTGATCTAAACTATTCTGTAATACATTCACTTACACTGAAGTTACCCTTTCTTTAGTAGGTATATTATTTGTTTGGTAGATCTCATTCCAGTAACAAAATTAACAGTTTAGTTCTAGTCTGTGCTCATGTACCACTGTAGTCCATGGAGTTCTACCAAATATCAAAGGATTCTTGAGTAATAATCTGTTCTCTATCTCTCTGTCGTGGTTTGAACCTGAGTTGAGTGACAAAGTTCTGAGCCAATCACTTCCTGCAATTTTGCATATCTAAAAGCAGCACAGAGGCGGGAAATTGGGCTTCTTTTCCGGTTTTCACCGGAGGGTGGCCAGGCCGGGGCCCTCGTCGGGCCTGGCCAGGCCCCTGTCGGGCCCTGCCGGGCTCTGCTGGGCCATGGGCCCC